>JACEIK010002047.1:0-15905 GCA_018107945.1 Datura stramonium | reverse complement strand
TTATACTAAGTCTAGAATGATATCTCGCTGTCTGATACTAATTTACTGACTTTTATTCTGCATATGGTATAATAACTCAGACATGCTTACTGAATTCACACTGGCATTATACTCGGCTTCTGAAGCTTTATTCTAGAATTTACACTATTTTACTATGCTAGAATTACTAACTTGCCGAAGAAACTAGCTTTACATACCTCCGTTGTCGGCTTTCCGGCTAACTGGCGTAACTCGGCCAATATTCAACTATTTCTTCCAACTGTATTCACATTCATAGAAATTACAACTAAATTCATCAATATTCTGGAAGAAAATACTACTTTGAATATATATATAGCCCAAACTTTGACTTATCGAAAAACAACCGAAAACTCGCTATTTCTCAGAAGTATAGAAGGGAGAAATACTCACTTTAAGTCTAGGAGTATATTGACACTAATTTAGAGTAATTCCACTTACCTTAGCTCGGTGAGACGGCGATTCGCCGGCCGAATTTCACAAAACTAACTCCGTAGGAATGCTCCCTGTAGCTCAATACTTCACTATCCAAGATTAGTTTGAGTTTGGACCGCGTTTAATAGCGTAATCGGAAGGAATTTTATGAAAACCCTTCGTCTCCCCTGTTTTCGGGTTGAGTTGCTGGAAATGAAATGAAAGAAATGAATTAAAACAAAGTGGAGAGGCTTTATATACTTGGGCCTGACCCACACCTCCGTGGCACGCTGGCCATCATGAAGGTGTGACCTCCGTGACACGCCGCCAACGTGGAAGGGGTCTGCCCGGCCTCCTCTTCCGTTGCTCCGATGTGGCGCTTGTCCGGTCTTCCCCCAGGCCTTTTCCTAGCATGTATGGCACTCTAAAACTCTTAACCAACATGCGAATAGGCCATCTAAATGTCAAAAAATTATGGGGTGTAACAATACGTCACTCCAAGGAGTGGCATGCCGTCCGAAGTAGGACAAAGATGCGATGCAGCATTCCCCATAGCAGGCTGATCAGCATTATAGCATACCCTGTCGAGTGCTTGCGCCCAGGGCACAAATTATAGATTACAGATACAGATCTCAGATTACAGTTACAGGAGTCCTCCGGACTCAGATATAGTTATAGTCAGGGGCCCAGAGAGCCCAAGCTGCATACCCAGGAAGGCCGGCGGGAGTCTCGTAGTTACTAGGTGAGTGGAGTGAATTTATTTTTGGATGGCGACCCGGGTAGGGGTATATAGATTGCGTGTTGATTGGCACCTTTCGGCTTATGGGGGCTGGTATAGGTTCTTGTATGCTATATATATATATATATAGATGTTACTTATTAAATTGATAGATAGCAGGACGCCGCATCGACATGTATGATTCTTACCTTCTCTCCAGTACAGTTAAGCTCGGTACAGATTCTGCTATTCTAGACAGTTTTAGCTATCCTCTGTCATTTCAGAAAGTACCAGTATATTGCTTATCTTGACTTATGTTCAGTTTTTCTTTTCATACTCAGTACCAGTGGTACTAACACCCATTTGGGGGCGCTGCATTACTTGCCTGCAGGTACTCATAGACGAAGAGCCAATCCCTCGTGATTCCAGCCAGCACACAGAGTCATCAGCTCCTTTCATCCGGAGCTAGACAGCTAGAGTTTTATTCCTTTTTTTGTTGAACAGTATGGGTAGGTCGGGGCCCTGTCCCGACCATCTTACCAGTATTCTTAGAGGCTTGCAGATCGTATATTCCCTGTGGTTATATGTACCGGTCGTGTGAGGCCATGTGTATGTTTTAGTTTGTTTATGATGGTCGTGTGGGGCCTTATTCAGTTGGTAGTGATGATCTTGTTGGTCATGTAGAAGTTAGCACTTGTTTTCTTGATTCAGAAATAACTAGACAGCATGGTGCCCTTGTCAGCCCGCATAAGTTCCCTATTGATTCAGTTGTTCAGGGTAGCTGTTGTTTTCTTACAGGTGGCTATAGGCCTAGTTGGCCGGAGACTGTATTTACAGCCGTTATATAGCCCGTTGGTTCCATGAACCCAAAGTTAGAGCCAGCCTGGCACCAGAAGTGCTTAGAATCAGCTAGTCCAGCAGTCCAGGTCCTAGTAGGGCACCAGGTGCCAGTCATGCCTCCCAAGGCGGGGCGTGACAGCCCTAGGCGTGATGGACAACGCGAGGCGCCCCTTGCCACCGCCCTACTCCTATATAAATCCTTCTTTGATGAATTTAAATCATTTTAAAGAAGCCCTTGACTAAGAATAGAGAGAATACATGAAATTCATCAGAGTTTCGTAAAATTACGATGTCAAACTCCATCCAAATGCAAATTCACCTTGGATAACAAGTTCTAGGCTATGGGAAGCATCTCTGCGGAGTTATTTCTTAAGAATTTGCTCGATATACCGGATCCTCGCCAAGTAAAGTTTGTCGGAATTACTCCAAATTGAGTCTTAAAGGGCCACAGGCAATAGGTAAGCATTTCTCCCTTCTAAACTCTCGAGAAATTGTGAGTTTTTGGCTGAGTTAAATAGAGTAGAATTATAGTTAATATTATCATCGAAAGATACCGTTGTTTGCCGAGTTTAATATTAAAAATATCCCTATCCCCTCANATCTTCGTCCTACTGCGGACGGCATGCCACAGAGTAGAATTATAGTTAATATTATCATCGAAAGATACCGTTGTTTGCCGAGTTTAATATTAAAAATATCCCTATCCCCTCAGCGTAAGGGCTGCAGTTGAGTGGAACCGTCGGCTATAGGTTGAAACTAATTAGTTAAACAAGAATTAGCATTCGAGGTATGTTAAAGCTTATCCCTTCGACAAGTTATTCTCATCGTATAATGATATGACCTATGTTCTTGAACGGAGATAATGATCCTATATCTTGTAATTAGCTTCTACTAGTAGATAAGAATCATGTATGTTGTAATTAGTTGCTACTAGTAGATAAGAATTATGTATGTTGTAATTGGCTGCTGTCAGAAGATTACGACTATATATGTTGTGGCTAGCTGCTAGAAAATGTAATGAGAATTTATTGCAGTATCCCTCATCAGGGAAGAGTATGTTAAGGGAGACTTGCGCTAGAAGCGTTATAGTAACTCCTCTGTTCTTTAGTTCACTGTATTAGTAGAATTCTGATGTTCTGTTGTCATACCAAGGCCTTTGATTCACTATATAACCTTCAGTTCGATGCCTGTATTCTCAGTGAAGCTCGCCCAGAGGATGTTGGCGTACCTTAACGCCTCAAAGGCTATAAATTTGGATAGGATGGTCATACCTTAGAGTTAGTAGCATCGGGGTTGCGTAGTGAACTGAGTTATAGCCTGCCATCTAGTTAGCTACTGCCAGTGACTGTTATTTTCAGTCGACTTAGTGCTTGTCATATAGGTCGCCCAAGAAGTCATTCCAGTTGTACAAGTCAGATAGACCCATGGGTACCCTAAGGAAGGGACCTTATCAATGTTGAATGCGGGGCCAACGCCTTAGCTTACTCTCATAAGGTACTCAAGCACAAGTTGTTGTGAGTGGCTAAGTCTAGATAAACTTACCTACGAGGTTAGGAATCTCCCAGAGAAGACATACGAAATCTGAACTGACCAAGTTAAGGTCTAAGGGACTAGAACCATGTTAATACAATTTTACCTTCAGCCTAGGAATTATAGTAAGCTGTCTGTGGAAGATTAGGGGCTGACTACTCAGGAACATGTCCGATCAGTAGCAGCCCTATAGTTGTTCTAAGCAAAGGAACTAAGTAGTTGGTCATCCGTGACCTTACAATTCGCCTATGAGCTATCATTGTCCTAGCATGACATTCAGAGTGTCATTTAGGCCACTCTAGATCTCGCCCTATCTTGCCTAGACCATTAGAGATTATGATCACTTTTAGGATCCTCTGACCAGATGTAGGCACACGGGGTGTGCTTATTAGCAGCTACGCGGACTATTCTAGGGGTGAGTAGCGGTCGTGTTAGGCCTTAAGAGCAAGATACTCTTTTTGGGTGGCTAGAGTGAGACTCAATTATAGTATATCAGTTGGGATTGACCCCACCTAGGATAGCCTTCCATTGACAAACTTTAGGGTTGCTAACGGTGTCATCGCCTATGGGGCTATATGATGTTTCTTAGAGGAGCTATATGATATTTCTCCAAGGAGCTATGTGATATCCCAGGGGATTATATTCAGGCCCAAGGGCCATATACAGTCCATCCAAGAATGGGCTTCTACTTTTATGCCGTATCGGCATCACTAATCCTCCGTCCAGTGTTGTGTGTCCAGAGTGCAGTTATAGAAGCCCAATGGGCTGAGAAATAGTTACAGGAGTCCAGCGAGCTCATATGCGGACCCAGAAACCAGGTAGGTCAGCTATAGCACCAGTAGAATCATAAGAACCTCGATAGGGGTATATAGATTGAATTGTACTTGCCAGGGCTTGCGGGAGCCCCAGTAGATTGTTTCTGTGTTGCTTGCACCTTCCAGGCTTATGGGGGCCAGGTTAGGTTCTTATTTGTATACTTGCTTTTTATCATTAGCCTATGAATGTATAGTCGTACAGTTTCAACTAATATACCGATAGTGTTTTACTAGATGCAGGTTATGGATAAGAAAGCCTACAGGTTAAATGCTGCCCCTTCTTTCTATTCACTTTCATTTCTTTATCAGCTCCTATTCAATCTTATTTACTGCCTTACATATTCAGTATATATTGTACTGTCGTCCAACTATGGGGTGCTGCATACTTTCCTGCAGGTTGAGACAGACAGAGTGCGGGGTCTCCTAGTAGCTATTCAGAGTCAACAGATTGACCAATTCCTTTCATTCGGAGTTGCCAGGTTGTAGAGGCTTATCTTTCTTTTATTTGTGTAGCATTTGGGTAGGCTGAGGCCCTTCTCGACTAGTATTTTCACTCTTAGAGGCTTGCAGACTACAGTCTTTTCTTAGTGGTTCATGTTGGCCGTGTGGGGCATATATTGGTGATGTTTTGTATGTTAGCCGTGTGGGGCCTGGTATAGCTGCCTGTTTTCATTCCTGTTATAACTAGACAACATGATGGTTTTGTCGGCCTGCATAGGATCCCTTTATTATTATGTTAGCTGGGTTATCTATCTTCTTTTACAAGTGCTGTGTGGCTTTATCGGCCCGAGGCTGCGTTTACAACTAACATATAATAGTTTGTTTTATTGGTTTTTGGTCACTGGTAGGCACCAGAGGTGGATATGCCCAGCCAGGTCATCCAAGATCCCAGTTGGCATTAGGTGCCAGTCATGCCTCCCAAGGTGGGGCGTGACCAACTTGGTATCAGAGCAGGTCGTATCACAGGGAGTCTACAAGCCATGTCTGATAGAGTCTTGTTTATAAATGTGTTGTGCACCACATTTTATAAGAAGGAGGATATGAGGCATGATAGTATGATTACCCCTCCTTCTTCTCAGATCATGCTATAGAGCTGAGTGGTATAGGGATGAGTCCCTAAGCTTTCATTGTTATGTCTTTCTAGAGTAATGTTTGATGTGGGACATACTTCAGTCAGCCACAAGTTAGCTACAGCAACAAGAGAGGGTACCCGTGAGGTTCCATAGTTGGGGGATAGCCAACCTAAGAATGGAAACAAACGTCTTTTAATCTCCCCATTATCCTTCCAGGGCACCAGGAATCTCATAAGGTGATAGATATGCAAGCATCGTCCCCAGTTCTTTCTACAGCCTCAGAGTAAGAGGTTAGGGGTATAGTATATATATGAGTTGTCTTACCTACTAGATATTTAGAATTAGACAGGTGTGACAGTTAATGTTGGATTACCTGAAATGTACGAAATAAGGGGGAAATTGCGGATTCTAACCTTCAACCCCTTTGAATGTTGTAAAGTCCCATACCTTAGTCCTACCGTAGTAAGATATGGCTATTTTCTGCCTCCCATATTTGTTCTCAGTATTACAAAGAGCGTATGTATTGAGGCGATATTGCCCAGAGTGAATAGTAAAGGAGGACTAGATCCGTTGACTCCTGGAAAGTGATAGAAAGTGGTTGAGACCCTTAGTGTTTAAATAAGTAATCTAGACCTTTATGATAGTAAATCATGGGGGCAGATAAGATTGTCAGTAGCACCCAAGTACGTGTGGAAGTCCATAAGCAATAAAACCACAGCAATAGTAAAGCTCAGTTTAGAAATAGACTAATCCCACCATAGTGTGTGGATGGCTGTAGGAGATCCCTGGAGAATAGAGCCTCCAACCCCAGCTTATCATGTTAGGGATAGAGAGACTATGTGATGGGGAACTGGCCCGAGTACTGCTTAGAATAGTATAGGTTGGTAGACTTAGCCGGTAGTATCCTTGCCAGTGTGGTGCGTGGGGCCTGAACCCCAATTTTCAGCTTATAGAAGTAAGAGAAAGACATGAGCATCGATTTTGGGAGGAGAACAGAACCATTTCCAAATTGTAGCGGGCTAATATAGCTTGGAATCACCACTTAATGTCGAGACATAAGCATCAGGCTGACATTTAAAGGGTAGTGAGATTGTGCTTGGAATGTTGCAGTGCCACCTTTAGTTATGGAGGTAAGGGAGTGACGGTAGAGAGACCCTAGTCTAGAGCAGCCTAGAGACAAGGCTTGGCAGGGAGTTGACGGCCTATGAGATAGTAGGGGACAGAGTCTTGAGACCTAGAGGTCGACTCTGCATCCTAAATAGAGTCGGGCTTTGTCAGTAAACTGTAGAAAGGTACACCATGTTCGTTATTCGCTCTGCCCGGGTTTGATGAAAACGCATCAGGTTATGAAGGAGATCTACTGGTGGTATTCGGAAAAAGAAAGAAATGTCGAGTTGTAGCATAGAACTCCAATAGCCAGCAGGGAAAGGCAAGACCTCAGAAATCAGGCAGGCTAATTCAGGAAATATCCATGCCTTCGTGAAAATGAAAAGTAGACAATATTAATATAACTACAGGGTTACCTCATACCAGGCATAAACATGACCCCATTCGGGTCATTGTTGAAAGGCTAGGGAGATCAACACATCTCTTGCTGGTCAGAATTATGTTTCACCTAAAGCTTAAGCTGAATTAAATACTAAAAATATATTCCAGCTATGTGGTGTCTCAGTGTATATTAACTTCTGACAATGGATCACAACTCACAATTAGGTTTTAGAAAGGCTTTCAGAACAGATGCAGATGCATGTTAATTTAATTAAGACTTTTCATCCCCAAACGAATGGCCAAACAGAGTACACAACTTAGATTCCCAGAGGTGTTACTGGTGGAAGTGCATGCCCCCTATATGATGGCTTGAAGTAGGTAAGTTAGGGATAACCGAATCGGGCATATTACATCGACTATGGGAGAAAAAGTTAAACTCACTAGAAGATATGTGCTGGCAGCCCAGAGCCGTCAGAAGTCTTACTCTAATCTATGGCGTGGAGAGTTAGGGACGGAATTCAATGTTGACGAATGGGTATTCCTCAAAGTTTTGTCGATGAAGGGCACGATGAGATTTGGAAAGAAGGGCAAGCTCAGCCTTGGTTCATTCGCCTGTATCAGATCCTCAGAAGGATAGCCCGAGTGACATATGAACTAGAATTTCCTCCAAAGCTAGAATCTGTTCATCCAGTCTTCCATGTGTCAATGTTGCGAAAGTGCATAGTGGACCCATCTCGGTTGTTCCAGTTGAGGATGTTCAAGTTACTAAAGAGTTAGTCTATGAAGAGATTCCAATTGCTATACTAGATCGGCAGGTTCGTAGGTTAAGAACTAAAGATGTAGCCTCCGTTGAAAATCTATGGAGGAACAGAAATGTAGAAGAGATGACTTGGGAAGATAAGGATGACATGAGGTCTACATACCCTCACTTATTCCAGGATTGATCCAGATTATACATTTGAGGTAAGGTTGTTGTTCAGTTGTTATTTTACTGCTTATATTATTAGTACTGTTTAGTTGTTTACCTCTATATGATGGAGTAGTTGTTTATAGCATCCTGTGAGATGCCTGTGTTGGACTTTTCTGCGTTTTAAGTTTTCGGATAGTCCATAATACAGAGGAAACTCTGCTGAAATTTTTCTAGCATTAGTTAAAAGAGTTGAGTCTTTTGAGCTTAAAGATTACATTCGAGGACGAATGTTCCTAAAAGAGGGATGATTTTACACCCCGCAAGATGTTAGCAACTAGTGTGCATGTGCATGGGCTTGTGGTGAGAAGTGAGAGCTTGATGTGTGCGGGAAGAGCCTTAGAGGAAGGACGATCGAGGACATCGTCAAGTGGTTTAGCAGGTTCGGGTGAGACCAGGCCGCGAGGGCTTGCATGACGCACCAGCCCTACCTGCGCGATGGGCAGTGCGGCACGGCATGCCCTTGGCGCGATGGCTAGCGCGAGGTGCCCCCGCCACCGCCCTACTCCTATATAAAGCCTTCTTTGATGAATTTAAATCATTTTAAAGAAGCCCTCGACCAAGAATAGAGAGAATACGTGAAATTCATCCGAGTTTTGCCAAATTACGCCGTCAAACTCCGTCCAAATGCAAATTGACCTTGGATAACAAGTTCTAGGCCTACAGGAAGCATCTCTGCGGGAGTTATTTCTTGAAATTTCGCTCGGTATACCAGAACCTCACCGAGTAAAGGTTGTCGGAATTACTCCGAATTGAGTCTTAAACGGCCATAAGCAATAGGTACGCATTTCTCCTTTATAAACTCTCGAGAAATTATGAGTTTTTGGCTGAATTAAACAGATTTGAATTATAGTTAATATTATTATCAAAATATACTGTTGTTTGCCGAGTTTAATATTGAAAATAGCCCTATTCCCTCAGCGTAAAGGTTGCAGTTAAGTGGAACCGCTGGCTACATGTTGAAACTAATTAGTTAAACGAGAATCGGCATTCGAGGTATGTTAAGGCTTATCCCTTCGGCAAGTTATTCTTGTCGTATAATGATATGACCTATGTTCTTGAATGGAGATAATGATCCTATATGTTGTAATTAGCTGCTGCTAGTAGATAAGAATCATGCATGTTGTAAGTAGCTGCTGCTAGTAGGTAAGAATTATGTATGCTGTAATTAGTTGCTATCAACAAATTATGACTATATATGTTGTGGTTAGCTGCTAGAAAATGTATTGAGAATATATTGCAGTATCCCTCATCGGGGAAGAGTATGTTAAGTGTGACTCACGCTAGAAACGTAATAGAATTGTATTAGTAGAATTCTGATGTTACGTTGTCAGACCAAGGCCTTAGAAGTTTATGATTAGATGTTCGGCCTGATTTTGTAAGTTGGATAGCATCGGGCACGACCGGGCGATATAACCTTCAGTTCGATGCCTGAATTGTCAGTGAAGCTCTCCCAGAGTCCGTTGGCGTACCTTAATTCCTCCAGGGCTAGAAATATGGATAGGATGGTCATACTTTAGAGTCAGCGGCACTAGGGTTGCCTAGTGAACTGAATGACAACCTGCCATCTAGTTAGCTACTGCCAGTGACTGTTAGCTTAAGTCGACTTAGTGCTTGTTATATAGGTCGCCCAGGAAGTAATCCCAGTTGTACAAGTCAGATAGACCCGTGGGTACTCTATGGAGAGGACCTTTATAGTAGTTAAATGTGGGGCCAACGCCCCAACCTACTCTTATAAGGTACTCAGGCACAGGTTGCCGTAAGTGGCTAAGTCCAAATAAACTTACCTACGAGGTTAGGAATCGCCCAGAGAAGACATATGAAATCTAAACCGACCAAGTTAAGGTCTAAGGGACTAGAACCATGTTAATAGAATATTACCTTCAAGCTAAGAATTACATTAAGCTGTCTATGGAAGATTAGGCCCTGGCTGCTCAGGAGCATATCTGATCAGTAGCAGCCCTACAGTTGTTCTAAGTAAAGGAACTAAGTAGTTGGTCGTTTGTCACCTTACAGTTCGCTTATGAGCTATCGTTGTCCTAGCATGACATTCAGAGTATCGTTTAGGCCACTCCAGATCTCGCCCTATCCTGCCTAGACCATTAGAGATTATGATCACTACTAGGATCCTCTGATAAGATATAGGCACACAGGGTGTGCTTGTTACCAGCTATGCGGACTATTCTAGGGTAGAGTAGTGTTCATGTTAGGCCTTAAGAGCCAGATACACTTTTTGAGTGGCTAGAGTGAGACTCAATTATAATATATCGGTTAAGATTGACCTCACCTAGGATAGCCTTCTATGGACCAACTTTAGGACTGCTAACGGTGTCATCACCTACAGGGCTCTATGATGTTGCTCAGAGGAGCTATATGATGTTTCTCCAAGGAGCTATGTGATATCCCAAGGGACTATATTCAGGCCCAAGGGCCATATTATAGTCCATCCACGAATGGGCTTCTACTTTTGTGTCGTACCGGCATCACTGATCCTCCGTCAAGCCTTGTGTGCCCAGGGTGCAGTTATAGAAGCCCAACGGGATGAGAAATAGTAAAGGAGTCCAGCAGGCTCAGATGCGAACCCAGAAGTAAGGTAGGTTAGCTATAACACCAGTAGAATCATAAGAACCTAGATAGGGGTATATAGATTTAATTGTACTTGCCAGGGCTTGTGGGGGCCAAGTTAGGTTCTTGTTTGTATACTTGCTTGTTAGTTGTAACCTATGAATGTATAGTCATACAATTTCAACTCATATATGTGTAGTGTTTTACTAGATACAGGTTATGGATAAGAAAGCCTACAAGTTAACTTCTGCCCCTTCTTGCTATTAACTTTTAGTTCTTTATCAGCTCATATTTAGTCTTATTTACTGCCTTACATATTTGGTACATATTGTACTGATGCCCAACTATGGGGCGCTGCATACTTTCCTACGAGTTTAGACAGACAGATTGCAGGGTTTCCTAGCAGCTATTCAGAGTTAGTAGATTGACCAACTCCTTTCATTCAGAGTTTCCAAGTTGTAGAGGATAATTTTTATTTTATTTGTATAGCTTTTGGGTAGGCCGGGGCCCTGTCCCGACCAGTATTTTTACTCCTGAAGGCTTACAAACTACAGTCTTCGCTTAGTGGTTCGTTTTGACAACGTGGGGCCTATATTGGTGATGTTTTGTATGTTGTCCGTGTGAGGCCTAGTATAACTGCCTATTTTCATTCCTATTATAACTAGACAACATGGTGTTCTTGTCGGCCCGCATAGGATTCCTTTATTATTATGTTGGCTGGGTTAGCTGTCTTCCTTTATAGGTGTTGTGTTGCCTTGTCGGCGTGAAACTGTGTTTATAGCCAAGATATAGCAGTTTGTTTTCTTAGTTTTGAGTCGCTGGTAGGCACCATAGGTGCATATGCCCAGCTAGGTCAGCCCAGATCCTAGTGTGGTATTAGGTGCCAGTCATGCCTCCCAAGGTGAGGCATGACAAACTCAGAACCGCGTTAAATAGAGTCTTTTTCATGGATGTGAAGTACGCCACACTTATGACGCAAAGGCTACAAAACATTTTAGGAAATGTCCCTTCTTTCATAATCTATGTCATGCACTGAAATATCCCTCTATCCTTCTAACTCGTGTTATATGCGTTTTCAGAATCATGCCTCCTCGTCGAGCTAATGAAAAAAGGAACGAAAATGGAAATGGTCACGAGAATGGCAGTGGGGATGGGCACCAGTAGGCCCCACCAACCCCGAGGATCAAGTGCTCAAGCAGGTTGCCCATGCAGTGTTTAGGGCTGCCATTCAAATTCTAGCTCAGGATTTGACTGCCCAAGTCAACAACCAGGCGGTAGAGCATATTCGTCAAAATGGGAATGCGGCGTCGATGAGGGTCAGAGATTTTCTGAGGATGAACCCTTCGGAGTTTCTCGGATTAAAGGTGGGCGAGGATCTGCATGAGTTATTGATGAAGTTCTGAAGATTACCCAGATCATGGGGGTGACTGGAGAGGAGTGTATAGATCTAGCCTCGTATCAGTTGAAAGGGGTTATGCACATCTGGCTCAGGCAATGGAAGGATAGTAGGATAGTTGGAGGGGGCCCTATTTTTTGGGATGAGTTCCATACCGCATTTCTAGATCGGTTCTTCCCTCGTGAGATGAGGGAGATTAAAGAAGCTGAGTTTGTGAACCTAAGACAGGGTAATATGACAGTCCAGGAGTATGCTTTGGAGTTCACTCGTTTGTCCAAATATGCACCAAAGCTAGTGGCTGATCAAAGAGCTCGAGTGAGTAGGTTTGTGCACGGAGTAGCAGATTACTTGGTCAAGGATTGTAGGACCGCTATGCTTCATCAGGACATTTACTTTCCTCGATTGTTTTTGTACGCCCAATAGATGGAGGCGTGCATCTCAGAGAGAGGGAGGCCAAGAGGGCCAGGACAGACAGTTATGGGTTCTCCCAACAGAGATAGAGAGGCGAACATCGCCAGCAGTCTCATTAGAGGTCATTGGTTCCAATGCCATCATCGTCCAGTGCCCTATCTAGACCGCAAGGTGATTAGAGGAGCGTAGTCTCAAGTTCAAGGGGCTATAGGAGCATGCAGACAGAGCGTACCTTTCTGGCCTACAGATAGTGTGGCATGAGTCATACAAGAGAGTGCTTGATGGGATCGGATATCTATTTTGGGTGTGGTAGATCCGGCCACATGCGTCAAGAGTGTCCCTTGGCTAGACAGGGTGATAGTAGACAACGTGCTCAGGCTACCAGTTCAGCAGAAGCCCCAGCTCAGTAGGGTGCATCCACCAGTGTAGGTGGTGGCCAGCGCCGGAACAGGTTTTATGCCCTTACATCTCGATAGGAGTAGGAGACTTCACCAGATATCGTCACCGGTATGTTACGAGCATTCCATTTGATATATATGCATTGTTAGATCCAGGGGATACTTTATCTTTTGTGATGCTCTATATTGCTAGTAGTTTTAGAGTCAGTCCCGAAATCCTATCAGAACCCTTCTCAGTCTCTACTCTAGTCGGTGATTCAGTTATATCTCGATGGGTATATAGAAACTTCCCTGTCACAATCCTTTAGAAAGTCACCTCACCAGATTTAGTAGAGCTATCCATGATAGATTTTGATGTTATCTTTGGCATGGATTGGCTACATGCATGTTATGCCTCAGTAAATTGTAGAACCCGTGCGGTAGAGTTTCGATTTTCGGGTGAGCCAGTCCTAGGGTGGAAGGGTAGTTTTGTTGTGCTTGTAGATTGCTTCATTTCTACCTTAAGGCCAGAAGGATGATTTCTAAGGGTTGGGTGTAGTATCTAGTTAGGGTTAAGGATGCTACATCCGAAACCCCGACTATCTAGTCAGTTCCCATAGTGTGTGAATATCCAGATGTGTTTTAAGATAATTTACCGGGAATTCCTCCTGAGTGGGAGATCGATTTTGGTATTTACCTTCTTCTCGATACGCAACCTATATCTATTCCTCCTTACATAATTTCTCCAGCAGAGCTAAAGGAGCTGAAGGAGCAGTTGAAGGATCTCTTAGACAAGGGTTTTATCAGACCAAGCAAATCCTCGTGTGGTACACCAGTTCTCTTTGCCCCGAAGAAGGATGGTTCCCTTTGTATGTGCATTGAATATCGACAATTGAACAAGGTGACAATCAAGAATAGGTACCCCTTCCCAGGATTGATGATTTGTTTGATCAACTTCAGGGTGCCAAGTGTTTCTCAAAGATAGACCTCAGATCTGGGTACCATCAGCTCAGGGTTCTAGAGAATGACATTCCGAAGATAGCCTTCAGAACTCGATATGGTCACTATGATTTTGTAGTTATGTATTTGAACTAACACATGCTCCTGTAGCTTTTATGGATTTGATGAACAGAGTGTTCAAGCTATATGTGGATATGTTCGCGATTGTTTTCATAAATGATATTATCATATACTCTCGGATATGTTTGTGATTATATTCATAGATGATATTCTCATATACTCTCGGAGAGAGGAGGAGCATGCAACTCATTTGAGGGTGGTGCTATAGACTCTTAAGGATCACCAATTATATGATAAGTTTAGAAAGTGCAAGTTTTGGTTAAACTCTGCAGCATTTTTGGGTCATGTGGTGTCAAGTGAGGGTGTACAGGTGGACTCTCAGAAAATAGAAGCTCTGAAGAATTATCCTAGACCAGTTAGTCCTTCGGATATCAGGAGTTTCTTGGGTTTATCTGGTTACTACCAGAGGTTTGTTGAGGGGTTTTCATCCATTGCGGCACCGTTGATTAAGTTGACTCAGAAGAAGGTGAAGTTTCAATAGTCAGAGGCTTGTGAGAAGAGCTTCCAAGAGTTGAAAACTCGACTCACCTCAGCACCAGTGTTGACCCTATCTGAGGGTACCGATGGGTTTGTGGTATATTATGACGCTTCAAGGATTGGTCTTGGTTGTGTCCTAATGCAACACGGTAAAGTTATAGCCTATGCTTCCAGGAAACTAAAGGTCCATGAAAAGAATTATCTGACTCACGACCATGAATTGGCGGCTGTATTATTTGCTGGAGACACTATTTATACGGGATCCATGTGGATGTGTTTACGAACCACAAAATCCTACAATACATGTTTACCCAAAAGGATCTGAATCTATGTTTGAGGAGGTGGTTAGAGCTTTTGAAAGATTATGATATGAATGTCCTTTATCATCCAGCCAAGGCTAATGTGGTGGCAGATGCTCTTAAAAGGCTTTCTTTGGAGAGTATAACCCATATAGATGAGGAGAGGAAAAAGTTAGTGAAGGAGGTGCATCGACTTGCATGACTAGGAGTTCGTCTTGTTGGCTCGACAGATCGTGGTGTCATTATTCAAAATAGATCATAATCTTCCTTGGTGACTGAGGTCAAATCTAGACAAGACGAGGATCCTATTCTATTAAAGTTGAAGGAAGCCGTTCAGAATCAGAAGGTGGAGGTCTTCTCCCAGGGGGGCAATGGTGTACTACAATATCAGGGCCATTTGTGTGTATCGGGTGTTGATGACTAGGGGGAACAGATGTTGCATGAGGCTCGTGGATCCAGATATTCTATACATCCATGTTCCACCAAAATGTATCGTAACCTACGGGAAATTTAATGGTGGAATGAAATGAAAAAGGACATAGTGGAATTTGTGGCTAAGTGTCCAAATTGCCAACAGGTGAAAATGGAATATCAGAGACCTAGAGGTGTGCTCTAAGATATTAGTATCCCTACTTGGAAGTGGGAGGAGATCAATATGGACTTCATTACAGGGTTTCCTCACACTCGTGAATAGTATGACTCTATTTGGGTGGTTGTAGACAGGTTGACTAAGGCAGCTCATTCCCTACCGGTTAAAACTACTGATTCAGCAGAGGATTATGCCAAATTGTACATTCGGGAGTTAGTTCAGTTGCATGGAGTTCCCTTGTCCATTATATCAGATAGAGGTACTTAGCTTACCTCCTAGTTTTGGAGATCGTTTCAGAAGAGACTTGGTACTCCGGTCAAGCTTAGCACAGCCTTTAACCCGAAAACAAATGGTCAGGCTGAACGGACCATTCAGATTCTTGAGGATATGTTGAGAGCATGTGTGATTGATTTCAAGGGTAGTTGGGATGATCATTTACCTCTCATCGAGTTTGCATATAATAATAACTATCATTCCAGCATTCAGATGGCTCCGTTTGAGGCTCTCTATGGGCGGAGGTGTAGATCCCCTATTGGTTGGTTTGAGGTCCTGAAGCTATATTGATAGGACCGGTTTGAGGTCGTGAAGCTATATTGATAGGACCAGACTCTGTTCATGAGGCCATGGAGAAGGTTCAACTTATAAGGAAAAGGCTGAAAATAGCTCAAAGTCGTCAAAAGTCCTATGCGGATGTGAGGGTCACGCCCTGCCTTGGGGGGTATGACTGGCACCTGGTGCCCTAGAAGGGCCCGGACTACTAACTGGTGGGCCGAGGCACATTTGGTGCCTGGCTAGCTCTATCTCAGGTTCCTGGAAACAAAGGGCTATATAACGGCTGTAAACACAGC
>JACEIK010002046.1:171315-235653 GCA_018107945.1 Datura stramonium | reverse complement strand
GAGCTAAAAGTGCCTAAAAGAAATGGGGGAGCAAAAGAGGAAAAATAAAACTACCAAGGATAAAGAGGTGAAGTAAGGGAAGGGAAGTTCACAATGAGGGCGTGATGTATTGAAAGCGCCTAGGGAAGATAGTCACTATTATTGATCACAATAGTACCTACCTACACCTGAGTTACATTACAACCTAAAAAGTCCTACTTGATGTTACATTCATACATCCTCAAATTCGTGGAGTAAAACACTAAGGGCAAGCTTATGGGTCATTACATGGTGCATGTGAATTCTTTCTGAGAGTGAGTGAAATGTGATTTATGTTCCCGCACATGTTGTGATGTAAAAATTGTTTTGCGTGTGGATGGGGTAACTCTCTTTCCGTGAGGCACATGTTTAATGAAGGATAAAATTCATGGGATTTCTTAATCAGTTGATTGACATGAGTTGCCAAGATTGAGTCGATTCTTGAGGTTAAGAAGTCTTAACATAGTTGTATTTCATAGCATGTTCTATTTTTAGCTTGTATCTTAAATAATCATCATAGCCGTAATTTGCGGTATCGTGCTAGATTAGTTATGTATGAGTCGTTATTACATGAGATGTAAAGGTTGTTTGGACGAACAAGACTTTAAGTGTGAATTCAGTGATCACGGGAAATATAGGTCCCGTGACGAGCTTCCACAACCCAAATGAGTCGTGTTTTCTAAGCTGCTTGTTTCATGTGATTTTATATAAAGTGAAGATATGTGCTAACCAACATGATTAGCTTTGTTTTGTAGGTTTTGATGACTTTTGAGGAGCTAATTCATGAGTTGGTGAAGTAGAGGAGCTTGGAGACGGAACTAACACGCAAACGTCGGCAAAAAGGAGGCCCAAAACAGCCCGCCTGCGCGTCGGCAACGTGCCACGGCAGGCGGAGCTGCCCAAGACAGCCCCTGCGCGTTAGCGTGCCCGCAGCGAGGTGGCACCGCGACAGACCTTGTGCAACGCGCTGCCTGGCAGCGTGCCACGCCAACGCGGCAGGGTGCTGCCAAGTCGAGGATTTACAGGGCGTTCCAGAAAGCCTCTGCGATCGGGCCGTGGCACGCGGAGGCAATGCTCAGTTACACTCCGTGACACGTTGCTAATTATTCGGGACAAATTTCTACTATTATAAATAGCACACTTAGGTTTATTTTCACATATTCTGACTTGGAGCAAGAACGTGGGTTACAGGCAGTTTTGAGGACGAAATTCTTAGGGTTTTTCTCTATCCCTGTCTTCTTCCTTTCAATTGTTTGTATGATTAACACTTGTTTAATGATGTTTAATCCACAAATGAGTGGCTAATTCTCCTTCTTCTTTGAGGTTATGAACCTTTGTGTTGAAATGTAATTATTGATTACTGGTTTATTTTCTCTTTTCTTCCATGGTTGTTCTATTTAATTCTTGTTCTTACTACATTAATATCTGGCCAATGTTAGTGTAAATCCAAAAAGTCGGTTTCACCCAGAGAGGGTAAGAAATTGGAAAGTTGTGAATTAATAGGATATGATCTGTTCTTTGTTTGGGAAAATTGGGAATTGATTTACCTTCGGGATGATATACCCGAAAGTCGTAATTAGTCATGTGGAACCGGTTTGTATAGCTGGGCGAATTCCTTCTTATCACGAAAATGTAGGTGGAAGGTTCATGATTCTTAAGTTGGGTTAAATCGAGAGTTTTTAATCCATAGGCGGTAGTTCCGACCCCAGCAGCCGGAGGAAAGATAAACCACGTATATTGATAGTTCGTTTCTTCATGTTTCTTCTAGCCTCAGCATGCTCTCATCCGCAATTAAAGACTCAATTGTATAGATAGCTTAGTTTAGTATAAAATACATTACCAAAACACACTCTTCTCTTTACACTATTGTCTTCATTATTAGAATTTTGGTAAATTAACTTGAAAAGGTTTTACCCGTAGTCCAGTCCTTTTGGGTTAGCAGCATTCCGGTTCTTAAAAAGAGCCACTATATTACTGTACGACCCACACTTTTGCGGGCTCATCAGAAGAATCTATCAAAAACTTCTTTGCGAGATCATCCCAAGTAGTGATGAATTAGGTGGTTCAGCTTTCAACCGCCTCTGCAGCTCCCCAACGGATGAGAATGGGAATAATGTAAGCCTCACATAGTCGGATATTCTCCAGCGGGGAATATAGGTGTCAGTTATCTCCAAAAGAAGTTTTGGAGATGTTGTTGTGAATCTTCATGGTAGACCTATAAATTGCTTAGCTGGTGGTAACAACTGCACCATATTCTGCTTGAGTTCGAACCTCCCTCCTGGCTCTGGTCTGCGAGTACAGGATGTTACATTATTTGTGTGTCGGATTGCCACTTTGTGGACCGGTCTTGCTGCCATCTCTTGGGGAACTAAAACTGCCCTTACAATCGGTGGATTCTGTTGTTTCTCCAGAATTTCATGCCTTAGCAACTGCATCTTCTTCTCTGAGGCTTCCCTTCTTTGGCGATGAGTGTCTCTCGGCTCCTATTAAGATCCACCAGCTCCTTATCTCTTGCCAGTGTTTAGAAAATTCGGTACCTGCAAGAGGAACGCTAAGATCAAGTTGTCAACACTTATATGAAACTTGTAAACTAACACTAAGAAGATTAATTCTCAATTGCAAGTCGACAGCAAACAAAAAACTTGTTAAACCAAACTACCGCGCCAAGTGCGCGTGGTCGTACAAGTAGTAAAAATTAACTTTATTCAAGTCAAGTATCGATCCCACAGGGACTGAAATATGGTAGTAATTATCTAATTTTTAGTGAACAATATTGCTATGAATGTAGACAACCAAACAGGTAATGTTTTATGAGTCACTATTAATAGTTACTAAGAACCTAGTAAAATATTATAAATTAAAGTCTGAACAATAGCAATGAACAAGAGTGAGGTTGAGACACAAACATGCAGGATGTAATTTATTAATTAGAATCGATCAAATCTTCTCTTCGGTTGTTAGTCAGGAATTAATAACCTATGGATTGGATCTTTCGACTCCTCCAATTAAAGAATCATGAGACTTACATTACACATTTCTGTGATGCAAGAGCATGCTATAGCCATACATAACAAATTCCTAATGACTAATGTGACATTACAGATATATTCTATTCTGAACGTAAATCTTCTCTCAATTTTCAACTGAAAATATCACATTCCACCAATTCACATCTATCCAATTAATTTCCTCTTCAGAAACAAAATTGGAATTCTAAGATATGCACATTAACGGTGGCCAAACATTAACGTAGTAAAGACAAAATTGATAGAACAACCATTATTGAGAAGATGAAAACTAAAATAATTAGTGATTACATTCCTCTACAATTATCCTTAACCTCAGCAAAGAGGTTAATTAGCTACTCATTTTGGATTAAACATCTTCAAACAACTAGAAATCGTACAAGCAATTGAAATTTAGAAAAGGAAGAGAATTAACCTGAAAGTCTTTACTCAACTGCCTGCTAACCACGTTCTTGCTCAAAATGTCAGAATGTTTAAAATAAAACCTAAGTGTTATTTATACTAGTGAGGAATTTTTCCTGGAATAACAAGCAACATGGCTGCAGGTGTATCATGAGCAAGCGCCTCCGTGCCGCAGCCTAATCGCGGACCCCACTTGGAACTCAGCTCCCGGGTAAATGCACCCTTAGTGTGGCACGACATGTATCACGGAACATTGCCTCCGCGCCACGGTACTATCGCGTAACTTCACTGGAACTTGAGGTTCCGGATAATCACCCTCAGCGTTGCACGGAGTACATCGCGGAGCATAAACTCTGTGCCACGGAGGGTAACGCGCACCTCCACTGGAATTTGACATAATTTTCCCTCCTAGGGAGGAATGCCTCCCACACCGATGGTAGCTTGAAATGGAGCCATCGCGGAGCCCTTATTAAGCCAACTTCCCTTGTCAGCTTCCACTTCTTGCTTCCGAGTCCGTTCCCACACTTCAGCAACACATGTAGATCAGCTTCCAAAAATTCCTTCTAACTGCAAAACAACACTAATCATGTTGGTTAGTATAAATTCACATTTACATAAGAATCACATGAGAATCACACATAAAAATAGATAAACAAGTAGAAATGAAGTATTTGAGTATCACTGTGGCATGCAATTCTGCCCAAGATCACATACATTGAGAGACAAGTTGTTAACTTTAAATGAAGTCTTGGAGATTTTCTTTCTTTGGATTTTCTTCCTTGTTCTTGAATTATTTTTCATCAATTCTTGCAATAATCAAGCGGAGTTTCCTTCAATCATCTCTGTAAGTATTCAACTATGTGTTTATCTATGAATGCTAATAACTATCTTACAAGTATGAGAGACTAAAACCTCACCGCTAGGGTTGTGGGAACCATATTAATTAACAAACTAGAGTTACACTAAGTGATTCGAAACCAATGCTAAAAATACTTGTGTGTTTAGTCTCTTCAACTAATGTTTCTTAACGAAGCACATCGTTAAGACTTGCCTGAATTCTTTACTTGCTTGAACCTAGAGAAGTAGAGATTAGGAAAAGAGAATTGCAAAAGGCCTTGATCATTATGGGTCATATGACTTGAGTTGCGGTCCTTGAGGATAGTTAATTTGGAACAAATTGATAATAATTGAATTGAAATCACTTTGAGATATAACCTGGTGATTTAGTATAGTCGTCCAATAGGGACGAACCCGGTCATTGGATGAACCTAGTTATCAGTTCTACAAGTAAGCATTGGGATAGATCACAAGTGTAAACCCAGAGTTATTACGAACCCATGTGGAACACTTACCTTAGTCAGTGCAAATCTTGGTGAACAAACAATCAATTCTCAATCCTGTCTTATAATTACTTTTATAAACCCCACCCTCTTAGGAGATAACATGCCAAAACTTAAATACCTACATTATTATATATCTTGACAATATTCCTGTGGGATGGACCCTTAACCTTTGTTAGATCATATATTGACAAGTCCACATCATACTTCTACAGGAATTCAATGATTTGAGGATTATCGCAATTACCATGTTTCGTAGCCCATATAAAACCCATGTCTCATGTAGAATTATGAGCACTATGTATGTTTTGGGAGTGGTACTTAACACCAAGTAGGCGGGGTTGATGGAATCCCGTCTAGGTCTTATGTGCCACTATAGGATAAGGAGTCCTTGTCGGTTGAGTGTCTCCCTTGCCCCTAGCCAAGAGTACTCGCAGTAGAGAATGTCTTTTCATACTCTACTGGGATCATGAGTGATATCATTCATATTCATGGTTCTTACCCTTGGCAGAGATTATGAACATCTTCCTGACCAAGGTTACAAGTTGGGCTCCAAGTATGCTCATCAAGTATGTTGGTTATAAAAAAATTCCCATTGTTCCTCATGTTTCAAGTTGTTCATGTCCAGGACTCACGATATCATGGTTTATAGTATTTTTATCCTTTGATTAGTTTATGAGCTTTTGCTTATAGTTTTAAACATGTTAAGTTTATGATTTCACTTTCAAAACATTGGTTCACTATACTTCGAGTTTATGATGAACAACTCATATTTTTACTATCCCACGATCATGATTTTAGCATGTTATCGCCTCTCATGTTTTACTTATCATACATACTTAGTACATTCAAAGTATTGACCGCATACTTTTATGTTGTATTATCTAAGGATATAGGTTCGGGTGTTGGTCGGCCCGTTGCTAGATTTTTCTCTTATCCCAGCTTCAGTATCAGCTTATTGGTGAGTCCTCATAATTCGAGGATGACAATTGGTTTATGCTTATGTTCAGTCATTTCAGTTTTCAAACTTAGCCGAGTTAGTTGGGGTTTTGTCCTTCAGCTCATCTCACGATTGAGCTTTTCGGACTTGATGTATAGATGTTTTAGCGGTTTTGACTTGTTGTCTCTTTTCATATGATTTATGATATCTTATACTTCCACTCATTATATGTTTCATGATTTACTTTCATCTGATCATATGCTCATGATTATATTATACATGTGTTATGGGTTAGCTTGGAGCCATTCATGGTTCTAGGTGATGGTGCCCAAGTGCATGCAAGCGCACATGGTCATCCGTATAGGATAGTGAAGTCTCGATTATCGATACCTCCTGGACTTTCAGATTAATTGTTAAGAACTCTTCACTTTATTCACTATTCTAAAAATTTTAATAAAAATGAGAATGGTTTGCATATTTAAGCTACTAAACATGAAAAGTAAATTAACTATTTAATTGAATGATTTACAAATGTTTGTACTTCAAATGATGGTAGAATCTAGAACAATGACACTTTCTCTTTAGGTTGAGTTTTCATGACATGATAATTCTAGTTTAATTCCTCCTAAGGTTTCTAGTTACAAGTTACTATCCCTTTTTCTTGCCACTCTCGAAGCATCCAAGAACTATCCATAATTCTAACTCTTATATCTCTATGATCGCAGGAGAAGCATGAGACATCGATTGGCTACATGTATCAACTAAAGCAAGGTTGAGGGTTTCTTTCTATCCTCAATAACATCTTGTATCCTTGAACCCATGGGCCAAAGAGTGCTTTGAATATCTGTTATATATTTACTTTTCCCCAGCCCTTTTAGTTCCCTCTCCTGAGTTCAACCCAAGCCAGCAGATTTACTTGAAAGGTGATAAATCTCTTTGAATAAGAAAAAATAAGTAAATATAAACAATCTTTAACAAATAATCAACACTAGAAATAGCCTATCTTTAAACTTCAACCATTTTCTATGGTCAAAGCCCTAGAATATGAGTGTAGCCACTCATAGATAAATGGAAAAACAAAGACATCATCATTCAAAACATAAACATAATGAAAGAAGAAAAAACCTAAGTTATGAACTTGTCTTTCCTCCAAACTTGAGTACAATGATTAGTATGATCAAATAAAATGATGTAAGATAGCTAACAAATGATGTAGATGTTATATTTATAATCAAGGCCTCAAATGACACTTTTTCTCTCAAGTAATTGTCTTTAAGAGTGTAAAGTCCATCCCGATGGGGTCTGGTGCGCCGCACGCACCACCCAGTGCGCCCAGGTTAGGCTGTTTCTTCAAGAAGTTTGGCTCGAGGTGCCCCAGGCCAACCGATGCACCAAGGATTTAGTCAAATTTCTAAAAACATCCAAACTCTCTAAAGTGGCATGCCACTAAAAGCACCAAAATGCTGGACAAATTTTCTAAGTCTGGAATGCTTCTAGTGCACCACCCCATCCATCTCGCCAAAGTGTTGATCAAATTTTTGTGGGTTTAGCACCTGTATGCCATACCAGACATAGCACCAACTTGATGCAATTTTCTCTGAAGATTATGGGGTTGGCGTGCCACCGGCCATAGCACCGAGCTAGTTTTTTGCGAACTCTTCTTCTTTCACACCTTGGATTATTTTTTGGTCTTTTTCCTACTCAAAACATTTAAAATCATTTAAGCTCACAAAGCACAAAAAAACATTAATTCATACATTTCATAGGGTTATGAACTCAAAACAAAGGTTAAATATGGGTAAAATGGAAAATGGGCATTGGAATATGCCCAGCAACACCACCCCACTCTTAATCCATTGTTCGTCCTCAGACAATCCTCAATTTGTGCACAAACTCATCATTTCTGTACAATTGCACCCCTATAAATTCTCACTCAAACAACTAGCAGAGCATGTAGTTAATTAGCTTCATCAGTGTATAGCAATTCAAATCAAGCACACACATAATTTCACACTCAAGACTACACAACTTCTATAACCGACTCATCTTTTCAAAATAGGGCCAACATGATTAAATATGACATATACAACACATAGTACACCAACTTGAACATCTTGTGCCGCTCACTTTAAGTGATGTTACGCTCTCATATTATCGATGTTAAACATGGAACATAATAAGAAAGGTACACTCGAACTCACAAAAGATGTATCATACATATGCCACATACCATAATCTTGTCTTTCATGTATACTTAGACTACTTAGTTGTTTCAAAAAGATTAAGATCATAAGTACTTTTGTTAGTTGTAATGTTAGCTAAGTGAAGGATAGGAATGATCTTTGTTTGATAGTAACTACTAATCCTAAGCACTTTTAAGACATTTTTTCATCCTACTCGTCCACCACTTCTCCTTTATTGTTCACCCTTTCTTTACTCAACCTTTTTCTTTTCTTTTCTTGGCTCCTTTTTTTAATTACTTAACTTCTAGTTTATACTTAAAGAATCAATAGAATATTCACTATTGAAACTCTTTCTTTTATTGTCACCATGACAGAAGTAAACAAACATTTTGGCAACCCTTTCTTCCTACTTCCTCTTCTTACTATCCACACATTTTTCTTTCTCTTTCCTTTTAACTAACATTGATACATTGGTGGACCTTTACTCTCAAGTCTAAAAATTCTTAAGACTACTTTGGATCAATAATTTTGGAGGTCTCAAACACAAAAATAGGCTATTTTTGTGGCTTAGAAAAGGCAAGGCTTATGGCTCAAGGTTAACTAGAAAATGTTAAGGAAGGTAAAACATACACGGAAAACAAGTTTTCAAAAGAAACACCTTAATCATACCTTAACTCCCTAACAACTAGCTATCATACATACACTAAAGAAAGTTCTAGATGCTACACTATGTACAAAACACAACAATTAAGCTCACCTCTCATAGCATCAAAAGTCTAGTTGGTTTTCTGTAGCTATTCATTGATACAACCACATTGAATAGCATCTTTCTTTATTAAGCCCTAAGAGTGTCTTAAGTCAAATTAAAGAACTTTATGTGTCTCACATGGAATTCTCCTCTATGCATTCAAGATGACTACTTCATTTTCTCTAGATTAGCATCTAAGTGGAATGTCAAAGGGCACAAAAGTGGGTGATGTCACAACTCAATCCTAAAAACAAAAAAAATATGACTAATTTTTTTTTCTTTAAGACGGTCATCATCCATCCATCATCGGGAGATCGCCTACTATGATGATAATAAAAACAAAAAATTTGCACATTAAACCAAACCGACATACTGCTAGAGACCGATAAAAATCATACAAAACAAGGCATCATCCATCCAGATAGTTATCATCATTACTATCTATTACAGACCAGAAGTTAATCATACCATAGAGCTACTACCACATGGAATGACAACTGCTGCACCCCACTATAAATCTAGCAAAAGAAAGATAACTAAAGAAACCTATTTATCCACCCCACACTTAAGCGTATGTGTGTCCCCAATGCACAAATAAGCATATCAAGTATGGAGAGAGAAACCTAGGCCTCTAAGCACAATCGTCATCGTCCTCCAGGATTGTACTCTGACCATCATCATCATCATCTTTTCCATCAACCTGCATGGCTCCTATGGTAGCATCATCCTCCTCATCATTATCCAAGTCATCAACACCATCGGATCGATATCGTGGGCTCATCATTGTCCAATGGCTCCTTAAAGATAGTCCCACTCTACATCAACATCACACTCTCAGTGAGTGGGTACCTCTCCTCAGAGCTCCTAACATCTCCTCATTTGTGGGAATGTCTTCCTCCGATCCTCAGCCGTAACTCTAGTATCCCAAGCGTGTGAGTTGTCCTACAGCTATTATCCTGCTGCCTAGAGATCGATGAAGTGAGAACTGGAGCTGTAGAAGTGCTGGGCTCCTTAACCCTCATGACATCCATCATCTTGCCCGCCAAGTTCCCTGCTAGAGCTAGATGAATATCCTCTTATTCATCAATGCCGCGTCTCTAAAAATGAGTCGGAGGCGCCGCGACAATAGTTACTTGTAGTTGTCCTTGACCTCCTCATGTTATCTCTAAGAACGGCACCAAAGTGATTAGTAGCCCTTTTATCAACATGTATGAAACACGACTCGCTCTCTAGTGATATTTATGATCTGAGTCACAGGGTTAAGGACACAAACAAGCTTAACCAAACTTTTGCCTCCTTAGTCAAGTAGAAGAATTATAGTGTGGAGTGAGTTCCATTGTGATACCTTGCCAAACTAGGCGATGAATGCTCATCACATAAAGTATGGTGAATGTCGTTGTATGGGGGCTTCTCTAGCAACATGAATTTACATGGAAGGGTCTACCACTAGGGGTGGGCGTTCGGTGTTTCGGTTCGGTTTTTCAAATTCGGTTCGGTTTTTTCGGTTTTCGGTTATGGAAAAGGAACACCAGAGCACCGAACCGTTTTATTCAGTTCGGTTCGGTTTTTTTTTTTAATTCGGTTCCGGTTTATTTATTTCAGTTATTCGGTTTTTGTGCTTGGTTGATGGGATTTTTTTTGTATTTTGGAATTTTTTAAAAAAAAATATAAGTATTTCAAGCTTTTTAAATCGCGCCTACAGCTGCACTTCTACACTTCAAAATAGCATAACTTACCATCTCAAATTATCAATGAGTGACAATTTCAACTTGACAATGGAACAAACACAGACATAAAGCATCCGCTTGATATTGCGTGGGCACCTAGAACATTTCTAAGCCCACACAGACACAATCACACAAAGCATACAAATTTAAAAATTACAATACACACACAAAATGACAAAAATGTAATCAACAATTCAACATTCAACACTTCAATGGTACCCGCCCAGCAGCCCAGCACACTGGTATGGTACACAAAAAGTCACAAACTGCTTGGGACTTCAAGTTAAATCACAAAAAAAAGCCTACCAAATTCATTCAACCCACTCCATAATATTAAATACGAATAACATTGAGATTACGCTCAAGACACTTCTCAACATGCTTCTTCAAGTGTGTTGTTCCACACAATTTTGGATCACAATTATAGATCACTCCACATCTCAAGCACCTAACTTTACGCCCTTCTTCATTGTTTGAACAACCTCAAAGTATTTCCAAACGGGTGAGCTAAATTTAGGAGGCATGATTGAACTTGAACCGTTAAACGTTGAGCCTAACAAATAGTAAGATAAAATAAAAATTAGATTATAACTTTCAAGATAAAATAATATTACAAAAAATATCATCAATGACAATGAAACTGTAAGTATGAGACAAATGGTAAATGACAATGACCAAATGAATAAAGTAGTCACTAATTCAACTCACCGGTCACTAGTAGCAAATTGCAAATTGCAATCATACATCAACAATGCAAGACTCTCTTCCATTTATTGCCATCTCTAAAGATATTTTAATCAAATATGTCATAAAACGCAAATTAGTATACTATTAATTTATTATTGCATTAAAACTTAAAAGTCTAAACAACCAACTAAAAAATATAAAATCTTACCAAGCTCAAGTTTCTCAAGATACTCCAAACTTTCCTCAACATGAATTAGAGGATTGAATACCTCACTTGTCTAAGCCAATCTTGGACATAAACAGAGATTGCACATTTAGGAGTCAATCAGACTTCTAAATGGATCGAAATACGACCACTGAGTACTAAATGCACGTGCAAACACACTTGAAGTGGAATAGCCAAGCACATCATGGGTAACTCACGAAAGAACAAACCTGGGAGAATTAACCCTCCACCAATCTAATATATCAAAATCATCAGAATCAGGCTCTTGTTCTTCACTAATGTATCTATCCAGCTCCCGATTTAGCACCTCCACTTCCACAATCTTCTTTTTGTTTTTTCAAGTAAAGCTTAGTTCTCAAGGCTTTTCTTTTCATACTTAGAGAAGCGCCAGAACTAGTGTATCTAGATGTGTCCTGAGATGAAGTAGATCTAGATGGAGATGATTGATTAGATCCTTTTTGAATGTTTATCTTATATACACTTCAAACAAACAAGTCATATAATCACGCACCCTTTCATTTTTACTTTCTTTTTCCTATTTCCTCCCAAATAGTTCTTCAAGTGCAAAGCTAACGCCACAAACTTATTTCGAGGATCCAACACAGAAGCAATAAACATCATTTTGTTCATCTTTTCAGGACAACCCCAATATTTCTTAAACTTTTGTTTCATCCATTGACCATGTTGCTCAAATTAAGATCTTCACTTGCTAAACACACATTCAAATATGCATCAAGCTCACATATATCCTCAAAATGAACATTGAAATGTTATAATGTGAACCTGAAACCCAACTACACAGTGACCTCGTAGAATCTTTCAAGAAACTTAACCACATTCCTCACATTCGCCCAATCATCACATTCGAGCGGACACGCAACACTTCCATCTTCACACACATTAGTTGAAAGACAAGAATTAAATTGGTCATCAAAAAGATCAAACCTATCAAGGCTTTCTCAAACTTTTGTGCGTATCCAACATCAAATGGAACAGAATTTTTAGTAGGAACATCTAGCGACAATGTTTTATCACATTCTACCTTTTGGACTTCACAACATTTCTTAAAGTTTCTTGTTCTTGCGGGGATGATTTAACATACTTCACCATTTGTCGAACCCTTTTGACAGCAGGATCAATTTCTTTCAAACCTTCTTGCACAATCAGATTAAGTATGTGAGCCATACATCTCACATGAAGATGTTTACCTTCCATTATATTAGTTCCCCATATTCAAATTTGTTAGACAATTCTTTAAGCGTAACATCATTAGATGACGCATTGTCAACGATTATAGAGAATACCTTGTCAGAATTCCAATCAAGCAAACAGTACTAATAGCCTCTGCCATTTGCTCACCCATATGACTAGGGTGGGCAAAAATTTAATATTTTTTTATGCAACACCCAACTATCAATAAAATGAGCAGTCAAACACATATAATTAATTCTTTGCAATGATGTCCATATGTCTGTGGTAAGACAAATCTTTGGTTGTACTTCTTTAAAAGACTTCTTCAAATCTTGTCTCATTCACTATAAACTTCATAACTATCCTAGTTGTTGTTCTGCAGGAAGGAATTCTAAATAGAGGTTAGGCTTTACTCATAACTTCTTAAAACCTTCATTCTCTACAAAGCTAAATGGTAGTTCAACGATAATTATCATTTCAACCAAAGCCCTTCTAAACTACATCTTGTTCAAATTTCCAAAGCGGGGGCATCTTGAGTTTGAAAGATATTTTCATTTGAGAAGAAGTTTCAACGATAGTTTTATATGCCTTGCACCGATCCAAATGTTGTTTCAAACCCGTTGTTCCATTTTTACTTGTATGGGTAGCATAAGTATTGTTACAATACTTGCACTTCGCTCTACCAATACCATTTTCAACTACCTTATCAAAATGAGCCCAAACCCCGGATCTTGGTTTGCATTTCTTTCCTTTTCTTTGTATCCCGAGTTTGAGTATCAAGTGAGTTGTCCAGTTGAACCCAGCATCACTTACTCTATATCATCCATCTATACAAAATTAAAAAAAAAACAATCATAAATAATTAACCAACAAATCAACAACCAGCAGTTGATATATCAAAAGGCAAAGGCTATTCAAAGAATCCAAAATCATATGCCAACAAAAGAAATAGATCCTCTCAAGGAGTCAAGGTTGTCGAAGTATGCAAAATATGCGAATAGACGAATAGTCGAATACTAATATACTAGGGTTTTGAACTTTGAATGAAATGTTATGAATTTCCATAGTTGTCTTGTTCAACCATCTAAGAATCATAATTTGAAAATGTATATATCATCTTAATTAATTTCATTCTGTCGAGCTAATTAAAGAAATCTATAAATCAAATCCCAAAATCACAATGTATATACAAATACAACATACAAGTATACAATAACATCTTTATTTGATTGTTCTTCACACAATCACGCCTGGAGGCTGGAGGGAGTAGTAGTTGTTTTCTTCCAGCAGAGACAAATACTTTTAGATAAGTATATACGGTCATGACATTTGCATAAAACTCGGTTAACAATCGAATTGCCTTAGTATGCAAACGAACTTAGTTTTATGGACGAAATGAGTCCATAGTCATACGGGTGGATTTTAGTCAAAACTCAAAATTATGTAAACCTTTCTCAATTCTCAGTAGCATCTAAGTTCGTTTCCCCGGAAGAGAGGGGATTTTCCGTGATTAAAAAAATAAACATGAACTGTTTGGAATTTGTATTTCAGTCTAAGACTAAGTAATGTAAATATGTAATAGTGAATTAGTGATAGTCATCACTAGTTTCTCCTCTAATACATGATTGTTAGATTGATTTGGAAGGAATTGCAGTGCAGCCCTGCGAATTCACCACGGCCCGGCTGAGGGTGAGGTCTCTGATCTATTAGTGGCGAGGGCTGAGGAAGTTACCTGAGGGCGACTGCCGACTGCCGGGCGACTGGCGAGGGCTGGCTAGGGAAGTCGACGTCTCGACGTCGACGAAGTACGAACGCCGATTAAGCCGAACGAAACAGGAAGTCGGGAGCAGGGGCGATGAGGAAGGCGGAGGAACTGCCGTACGCGGTGCGGGTGCCGGCGTGCCGCCGTGCGCCAGAGTCGCCGACTGTCGACGCGATGACGATTGACGACGAAGGTGCGAAGCTGCGAAGCAGAGGCACTGTGTGTGTGTGTGCGGCAGTGCAAAGGCGGAGTGCTAAAGAGTAAAGCACTAGTTCTTGACTTCTAGTAGTTAGTAGTTAGGTTAAGTTTTTAAATTTTAATTAATTTAATTTGAAATTTAGAAATTTTATGAATAGGGTATTCAAATAATTTTAATATAATTTCGGTTATTCAGTTTTAACCGAAAACCGGTGAATATAATTGAAAAAAACCGAAAACTGAATTACGCTATAAAAAAAACCGAGCCGAACCGAAAAACCGGCAGAGCCGAAAACCGAATTAATTCGGTTCGGTTCAGTTTTCGGTTTTATTTTGCCCACCCTATCTACCACCGGTGTCTCAAGGAAGGCATTGAATGCCCTAGCAGTGAACCAAACAACCTGTTATATCTTAACCTTGGTTCTCTCTCTAAGGGAGTTTCCCAGTTTCATAAAATTCCCTCAACAAAGTAGGTTTCATCCTCGAGGCTCAACAAAGACATATCCCAATCCCAACTCGCAGACCTTGTCGCAAATGATAGGGAACTCAAGTGTGAGGCGACCTTCGCAAATCCAGTTCTATGGATCATATTTAGCCTCTTTTGTTCATGGAACCAATTTTTCCCATGAGGCTCCACATCTTGGCGTAAACCTCTTTGTAAGGGTAGCTTTGGTGGCCAATGAACTAGAACCTTTTGTTCCCTTTCAGAGCCACTTGAGACTTTTGTTAGTGGTCTACACTTCCTTTCCTTTGTATTCTTTCGATGCCATGAAACCTGCCAATCAAAATCAAGAACTTCACAAGATTAGTTCATGAATAACAAGGCTAGTTAATTAAGTGTTAAAGACGCAAAATCACCCCACACTTAATTTGGTAGCATACATGAAAACTGTCAGTGTGTATTCAAGACATCCTCCATTATCCAATCTCAACAACCCAATTTATTCAATCACTTTATACACAAACCAGTTCATGAATTTGGTTTCAAATCTCTCTAAATTTGTGCTTTTCAAGAATGTCTAACTTTGGTCATCCCCTTCATTTTCCCACTTGTAATTCATAATTAAAGCAACGCATACATGGAAGTAGTTAAAATTAATTCATTCAACAACAAACATGATATTACATACTGCTCCACAATAAATTAACATGAATTTTCAACAATTCAAGATTCTCACATTCAAGAATTTAAGAATAATGCACTTTCTCTCTCTACAATCAATAGCTACCTACCAAATTCAAGAAATTAAATTCATTACCCTCTTCTTACCCACAACTTAAAATCACTAGAATCAACAAAATATAAGACATCCAACCAATAATACAACATTAACATGGAATACTTGAGAGATTAAAGCTAATGAAACCCATATCATGAATTTCAAGGTTTTCACCAACAATGGTGATTTTGGATCTTTTATCTAGGGAAGAAGGGTATGAGGCATTCTTTCAATATTACATAATCAATAGATAAGAAAAATATTTACTTGAGTTGCAGAGATTTACTTCACCAAGCTTCTTGGAAAGACAAGAATGGAGAGGAAAGGGAGGGAGAGTCCACCTTACACAGTGACGAGAGAGAGAGAGAGAATTTTGTTGCTTTTTATTTTTCACTTTTTAATGAGAGAGAATGAGGTTTTTTGTATTTTGGAGGCCCTTGGGTTAAATTTGACCCATTAAACTAAAAAAGTTTGGCCATTACTACCTGGTGCAGCAGTACTAGTCACCTCGCCACACTTAGAAAAAAGATTTTCGTGGATAGGGTGTGACGCGGCACCCCCAATGCACCATCCTAAATTTTTTTCTTTCTGAGAGTTTTAATATCTAGTGCCCCATGAAGGTATCACCCAAGACTTAGACTTTTTTATCTTATTTTCCTCGCTATTTTTTCCTCAAAATCCCTGTTCGTCTTTGCAAAATAAAAAATTATTAGAAAGATGGGTTGCCTCCCACCAAGAGTATTAGTTATAGTAGTGGAACCATATTTACGGGGTTTCCTACCATGCAGCGCCTGAATTAATGTTGCGGCATGATGCAAGACTTCTCACTCCTTTACTCGAATGAGATAGTTATGATCTAGAACCTGCTAATTCTGATGCAGCACATGCTACTCAAACCACCTGCCTACACCCTCCAAGCTCTACTATTGCTCTCACCGGTGAAGTCCTCATAGTGAGGTGGCAACCTTGTTGCTCTAAATACCTCAAAGACTGCCTCTTAACCATCCACAGTCATTGAGATTCTGCCCGACTTCACCTATATGACTGTGTTAGTGGTGGATAAAAATTCTCTCCCTAAAATGAGGGGAACTTCTACATCTGCTTCCTAATCTAGGATTATAAAGTCCACCAGTAGGATGAAAGGTCCTACCTTAATCAAGACGTCCTCTATGAATACATTAGAATAAGCAAGATACTAGTTGGCAAGCTACAATATTACCATGGTGGGATGTGGTTCACCTAAACCCAATGTTCTAAACAGGGATGCATGAATCAAATCAGTGCTTGCATCCAAATCACATAGTGCTAAACCAACTTCCTTGCTCCCAATAGCAACTTGAATATTGAAGCTCTTAGGTCTTTTAGCTTCTTTGTAATTTTGTTCTTCACCTATAAAGACAACACTCTTCCGTGAGAGCCACAATCTCAACTCCGTGAGCCTTCCATATTTGCCATGATATCCCTCAGATACCAGACGTATTTTAGAACTTCTGTAAGCTCCACTAACGGTATGTTAACATGTACTGTTTCAATACATCGGAAATTTCTTGCCATTTTTGTCACTCCTTCTGCTTCTTAACCTTTGTGGGAATGGAGGAGGAGGTCTAGCTTCTGGCTTTTGGTTGTGAGTTAGTTGACTCACCAACTTCATTCAATGACCTCACAACTAGCTCTTCATCAAAATTTGTCATTTAAGGAATTACCTCATCCATCTCTTTATGCTTTGTGCAAGAAAATTACGCTCACATTTTCTTGGGGTTCTTCTTGGTATTTACTCGGAAGTGCCCCTTATGGTCTATTAGTCTGCTGAAGGACCATGTCACGACCCGATCTAGGACCTCGAATCCAAGACCACAGGACCTAAAGCCATGAATGACTTAAGTAACCCATGGCACAGCTTAGCAAATCCAAGAGCATAAATTAAAGCAAAAATTAAAAAAAAGCATATATAAGTGGAAATCTGACATATATCAACGTCATAGCCAGAGTCATCACTCGACAAAGCTAAAAATCTACATAATGTACAATAACCTCTAAACTATCTGATGGTGATGGAACTACACCCCCAACTAGCTACGCTAAAGTGAACACAGAAATAGAATAATCAACAAACTAAACTAAACGTCCCCATAAGATGAGGACTCCGCAGCCACTGAGCTAAGGAGGACTGACATGAAGTAGGGATAATAGCGGGACTGAGATTAGTGGGTGGTACCTGTAATAATGAAGCGATAGGAATAAAGTATTGCGGTCGATCCACTTGGAATATCTTGAAGTATGAAAAATTGAAACACTTTGGCAAACTGTATAATGATATTTTGGAAGTAGATAACATAAGACATGAGTTTCTAATTTATTAACTGAACATGAGGACACAAGGCTAACAATTATAAGACATAATTCGAGTATAACTTCAAATTCATTAGTAAAGCTATGTAAAACATCACTGAAGAACCAAGAAATAACAAGATCATAGACATGCATATGACATGAAGGACAAGGAGACATGTCATAAGCCGACACAATCATGATAGAGCTTCACGTGATGCCCCAACTATTACACTCAAGTGAGCGAGCCATCAAAATCTTGTTAGGGCTAAGGATGGAGTACAATCATATCGATTATCAAGATGAGCCCGCAGGGAGGAAAGCTTAAGGAGATCCCAATGTGTATATAAACCTATGTTGGTGTATAGTTTGAGATCAGAGAACATGAACCCCAAGCCTGCTCGATGCTATACACTACTCCCAAAAACATAAACAATGCTCCCACGTTGTTCAACAAAGCTGAAAATCATAATATACATATAGCTTGAAATCTAAACATTAGGAATCCTGAAAGCTGCAACCTTATCATAAGATGAATTAGGAGTATTAATACGAACCATATGATAAGTTGATCTTATTAACCCTTGCTTCAAATTATGAAAATATGCTTAACTGGTGTGGGCTTGGCAAATCATAAAATCTTGCATACTCGAAATAGACTTCATAAGTCAAAGTCATAGATTTATTCACGAAAAATTGCCAGACATTCATTCATGCTAGATATCTCATCATACATGAAATCATGAATCATAAGCTTAATTGTCATGACTCGAACATAGGTTTGGGCACAGAATGCGGATCCTAGAACCATGAATGACTCTAAATCGATCTGGCACAGAACATAATGTCTTCTGGCACATGAATTCAAATGATAGCAGCTGATATCTGAAAACATGGACCAGAGGAGTGCGGGCCACATACCTCAGCCATATAGAAGTCAGCTATGCTTGACAAAGCTTGTGATGCCCCAAAACCTAAAATCGAGACCGAGAGTTGAAATAGAGAAAATAGAAAAAAAATTTGCACTAGGGCTTAGAACAAGTTGTTAAATCACCCGTCATTTACCTAATGAGTAGTTAAGTGACTCGTCATTTTGCTTCTTTGTTTGAAAATCACTCTGTCATTTGTAAAGATCAGAATGTCCCCCCAACAGGTCAACAAAAAATGACTCATCATTTGCCTAAAGAGTCGTTAAGTGACTCGTGGAGGTAATTAGAAAAATCACCTATCATTTGTAAGATAGAATATCCCTAACGATCATTAAGTGACCCGTGGTTTGAGCAACGATGGGAAATTACTATACTTCCTGGTTAATCAGATAATCTTCATTTGCCTAACAGGATGGCAAATGACCCCGTAATGTGCCTAACAACTCGTAAAATGACTCGTGCGTTTATGGAAGTATATTTTCTGTCGAACCATTAGGGCATTTTAATTTCTAGGCTCATATGTCTAAACTACGTCGTTTGAAACAAATTAGTAGGGTGTTAAGAGTGTTAAACCCAGTTTATGCCTTACCATTCCATGCATGCAAATTAGAGCTCTTCCTTAGAGAGTCAAGCTTGGATAATTTCTCCAATTTCTCTCAAATGCATTCTTTTGACTTTCAAGGAAGTGTGAGAATGTACCGCTCCCAGTTATGTATGAGAAGTTATGAATGGGTAAATTTAGTTACACCCCAATGCCTAATCTCTCTCTAATTCATGAAATTCTATTGATAATTCTATGGGGCTTATCCCAATTCTTACAGAAATCCTTATGATCTATCCTATGGGTTAATTCCTCTCATGTATAAATTCACATTTCTGATCATGGGTAGATTTACAACCATTTTAATTAAAATCTTAGCGAGTTTTAATCTCTAAAACATGACCAATTATGCATGTTTTATGGAAGTTCAAGTTATGATTCTACTTTTTGATGTTGATGTGCATTAACCATTATGATTTATGACTTATGATATGATTTCTCTCAAATGCTCATCATGAATGTATGAATATGAAATATATACATATTTTGCAAGTATGCATGAACCTCATGACTTATGATTTATGACTCTGGCTGATTCACGGGCCTTATTTCATGGCTGGATTCACGTATTTTCAAACATGCTTATGATTATCATGATTAGCTAGTCCATGAATTTCATGTATATTATACCTATGAGCACTATATATGTTTTAAAGAGTAGTATTTAACACCGAGTAGGTTCAGGCATGATTTTACCCCCGGAGTCTCAGAACTACGTGCCATCGTATGTCACGATGGGACCTCCCTTAGTTGTCCTTTTCCCAAATGGGCCTTTCATGAGTGATATCACACCTTTTCATGATTCCTACCCTTGGAAAGGTACTTAGGAACACCCTCAACTAGGGGTTGACATGTCGGACTCCCCAACTAGGGGTTTACATGTAATGACTCCATGTGTGGCGCTCTCCATTTGAGGTATGGGATTATAAGAATCTCCATTGTTCCTCATGATTTATGCAGTGTTATGTTCATATTACTTTGGCTCAAGTCATGTTTAATGAAGATTTTCTTCTATTATTGTGATTATGATTGATTTGTGAATATTTTGAAAACCTTAGCCTTATGTTACGTTGTGATATTTATGTTATGAGCAAGTTGTCCCGCTCTTATGAACTTTTTATGTATTTTAAATGTATGTTTTACTTACCTTGTATACTCAGTACATTTCACGTACTAACCGCATACTCTATGATGTATCGTTTTATGATATAGGCTCTGATTTTCAGCCTCAACCCGCCATTATTTAGGTTCCAGAGTTAGCATCCGGTCCAGTGATGAGTCTGCATCTTCTGAGGACCATTTTCTATTAGTTATCTTTGAACTTTCAGTTTTCAGACTTGTCGGGGTTAGATGGGGGTGTTGTCCCATCAACCCATCAGTTATGTAGAGGCTTTCAAACTATATGTAGTAATCATCTCATCATGTGTCATGGATGTTATGTTATGATGAGATTTTTATTATGTTTATTTATGTCAAGTCTTCTGCTTTATTAATTGAGTTAGATGTATGTTCATGTCATTGGATGATTTAGAATCTCTCAGGCTCCTTGTCCCGTGTCTCGATCCGAGCCTATGTCGGTTCATGAAAAAGCTGTAGTTCTACATATTTTCTAAAAATCTCTAACATAGCTGAAGGGCTGAGGGGAAAATATCCCCAACTAGCTAGACAAAGTCTAAAAACTTAAGTAACACAACTCAACAATATGAAGGGCCTCCGAAGGATGAAGACTCACCAACTTAAGAGAATTGGACTAAGCTATCGGGAGGCGGCTAGCAGCGAGTCTAAGTGTCTGAGCCTGTATCATGAAATGATATAGCATAGAGTATACAATCAGTACATAAAATGTACCTGTAGTATATAGGGTGCGTGAAATAGGCTGATGGTACAACTCAAAACATACACATAACATAAATCATAAGATCATGAGAGTAAGGACTGCATCTTTGATATCTCAAAACATGAATAGTCATAAAGCCCAGATTATATATCTGAATTGAATGGCTCTAAAGCTGAAAATAGAATCATGAAGCATCATAATAAAATCATAAGATTAAAGCTTATAACCGATCATTGGGACAAACCTGCTGAAAACATAATATCATAAGTCATAAACATGCATAACTGAAATCATGAAGAACAATGGGAAACTCGTTTTAACTAACAACTGCCATGTGTATGAGTGTGATGATCCATAGCCCTGGAGGCAGCTGGAGGAGGACATCCTAAGCCTTTCCAGGAGAATGTGTATGTAGGTGTGATATCACAGTGTGCACTTCACTCTCTTGAGAGGTCCCAAAGTATATACCACGATGTAGCGTAGTTCATGAAACCGGGGCCTTGGAACCTTTGTCACAGGTTGTAGACACTACTCCTAAAATATGTAAAATGCTCAAATAATAATATTCTAGAACATAAGCTGGATATACATTTGAGAGTCTGAAGCTCCAAAATATATATCTTTCATTTGATCTTGTTAGCCTTGGCTCAAGCCATAAGTATCTTGTCTTGTATGGTCTGCCCAATCTCAAAAATCATACAGACTTGAAATGAATTCATTGGTCAAATTCATAGATTCATACACAAGGTAATTTGTAAACATTCAACGTGTTAGATATCTCATCATACTTGAAATCATAAATCATAGACTTGACTTTTTCATGAACTTGCATAATTGGGAAAAATCTTCTATAATTTGAAATCATACATTTATAATCATAATATTCTTAAACGTCTACCCATGAATGATGAAATACCTTAAACATAAAGTGGATTGACCCTGCACTTGATTGATAGAGAATTCTATAAGATTGGGTTAAAACCCCATTTTGATGATAACTTGGATTGAGACTTGATTCATGAAATTGAGGAGAATTTTAGCTTGAGAGTGGAGGAATGCTCATTCATAGCCTAACATACCTAGGTAAACTAAATCTACACTTGACCTTGAAAGCCCAAGAGATTTGGAGATGAACTTGAAAATTCTAGGTTTGATCTTCAATAAAGATACCTAATCTTGCATCCATGGGAGGGGAATGATTTTTAATAGGTTAAAATCCCTGCTCCTTCTTATGAGCTTAAAATGACGTAGATTAGGACTTAGGAGCTTAGAAATGAATATACCCTTAATGATTCGTTCGTAAAAAATGACCCTGCCAGTCACCAGGGACATGATGGTCATTAGGTCCTCCTAATGACTCGTTGTCTCCCCTCGTCACCATCACTGGAATTTCTAGTTTTTCTTCCAACCTTGTCGAACCGATGGTCGACCTAAAAAGAGTCATGAAGCCAAAACAATGACTCGTCCACCACTGAATTAAGTCCTCTCAAAGAGGCTCCTAGTCTCAACTCTGCACCACGCTTCCAACAGGGACTTAACACCTCATTAGGTGTTATGACAGGTCACGTTCCTCGGCTGTTGCCAATACAACTTACCCAACATAGCATCCTTAACAAGTGATTTAATGATCCATCAAGTGACTTAAAGTGCACAGAAGATTCATTATGGCAGGCCTAGTACATATTCTCCTGCTTTTCTCTAATTCAAACCACAGGTGCCATGCCCCGAAAGTGCATAAGACTAGACTTGGGATATGAAAGGCAAAGAGGACAGAAAATCTGAAATTTTACTCGGAGCAACTCATGGCACGAGTCTTTGTGATATTCAGTCCTTTGGAGCACCATTAGTTGGGGTTGGGTGGTGAGTGATTGTGACAACGGGCCTGATAACGAACCATTAGAAGAATACCGACTCATAGGTAGTAATCGTGGGTTGGATTACGGAATAGTTAGGGATGGACGGTACAAGTGATGCTATGACTCGTTGTGAGGAACAACGAGTAGTTATGAGTACCCGTGGGAAGGGCAGCGAAAATTCCCAATCAAGTAACGGATGGAACCCACAATTAGTAGGGTTATGGTACGACTCGTGGTGCGACTTGTGGAAAGTGCGAGATGTAGTTTCTTCAGAGAAACATTAACAACAGGATACGAAGGATCATAGGTTGATGTAGCGAATCATCCTATTGAGTCATGATATCAGGTCCTGAGAACTAAAGCATGAGGAAGGAGTAACGATCAGTCACAACGAGTCGTGCTAGCATGGTATGACTCATGATACCCCTCATTGTCATACTATTCGGTGCGTTTCGCAACTACACACAAGTGCACGTGGTCGAAAAGAAGTAGTAAAATGGCTAAAGTAAGACAAGTATCGATCCCACCGGGGACTGAACCAAAGGTAATAATCGACTTAAGTGTTAATGTGAACTCTAACTTTAAGGCTACAGACAACAATTTACAGAAGATTTTGAGAGTTTGTTTCTAATTTATACTAATCTAAGACAAAATTATAGTGAGTCTGAACTATATGTAATGAAAGGCGAAATTCAACGAACATGCATGGAAGTAATTTATCGATACAATTCGGTTAATCTTTCCTTCGGTTGCTAGTCAAAAATTATTGCCTATGAATAGAAACTTTCATATTCTGCAACTTATGAATCATGAACCTTCCACCTACATTTCTGTGATAAAAAGAAATTCATGTTCAAGCCATACAAAACCGATTCTTAATTGACTAATACGACTTTGAGATATATTTCTATTCTGAAGGTAAATCAATTCTCAATTTTCCCAAACTAAAGAGATCATATCCTACCAATTCACAACATTCCAATTTCTTTCCTTTTCAAGATAAAACTGGATTTTAGATATACATTAACATTGGCCAAACATTGTGCGGTAAGAACAAGAATTGATAGAACAACCATTGAAGAAAAGATGAAAAACCAAAATGATCAACAATTACATTCCACTACAAATGTGACTGTAACATAACCCAAAGGAAGTGAATTTAGCCACTTGTGGATTAAAACATCATCATATAGGTAATGTTCATACAAACAATTGAAATAAAGGAGAACGAGATGGAGAAGAACCTAGGATTTCGTCCCCTCAAGCGCTGTAACCGTCCTTGCTCAACTAAGTCAGCATAATTAAAAAATGAACCTAAGTGTGTTATTTATACTGGTGGGAATTTTTCCCGGGTTACAAGCAACGTGTCACGGAGTGCATCGCGGGCACTGCCTCCGTGACACGGAGCTAACACGGACCCTCTCTGGAGTCAGGTCCTCAGCATTTACTCCTCAGCGTGCCTCGGCATGCAACGAGGCTTAGCCAGCGTGCCGCGACGCCGTCTCGCACCCTTACTGGAATTCGATGTTCCAGATAAATATACCCAACGTGCGCGTATCGCGTGGCATTGCCTCCTGTCTGGGTAACACAGACCTTCATTGGAAATTTTCCAAAATAACTTGATAGATAAACAAGGCAGATAAGGCATTTGAGTATCAGTTGGGCATATAATTCTGCCGAAGATCACTTACCCCACACTTAAAACCTTGTTCGTCTCGGAACAATACTCTCATCTCATGCAATTGACACCCACGCATAGTTACTTTGGCTCGATAATTGCAGCTACGGTTATACCGATTATTTACTTTATCAAATCATCAAGAAAACATGCACAGTCTTATCAATACAATGACATTCACCACATTAAGACCTCCTAGACTCAAGAATCAACTCTCGTCTCGGAAAACTCATACCAAATCACCTAATCAAGACATCCGACACGAATTTCAAGCTCTCATCAAGCATGTGCCCTCCACAACACAAGAGAATTTCCCCTTTTCTATCATAGATCTCAAAGCATTACATGTAGGGGTAACTGAACGTGTGGCTCTCTCTCCCAAAGAATTCACATGCATCATTTCATGAACCATAGGCTTGCCTCTAGTGTATTACTCCACTAATATAAGGATGTGTGATGTAAGATCACGTAGGACTTAACGGGGTTGTAATGTAAATGAGGAACTAGTAAATACTGTGCTAACCAATAATAGCAACTAGCTTCCTTAAGCGCTTTTCAATACATCCCACCATTATTATGGGCATTGTTTCTTCCTTCATCCTCCATTCTTGGAAATCTTTCTTATTTTTGTTCCCATTTCTTTAAGCACACTCGAATAAATAACAAAGAGATTAGTTATACATCTTTCTTTCAATTAATTTCAGCAAGTACTGTGACCTTTTCTTTACTTTCCACCATTTCGGCTTTTTCCTTTCTTTTCACCACTTTTCCTCCTTGACACTGTGGGAAAATTATTTTTCTTGAGCGCTTAACAGTTTTGGATCAACTTCACGGATAATGAAAAGAAGGGGTTAATCTTGGTTTGTACCTTTTTGACGAAAGAAAAAAAATGAAGCTAAAGGCTCAATGGGGCTAACAGGATGTACATTCAAGGTAGGTATTGATAATGGAAAAACTTTTCGGTTAAATCAAGAATGCCTACACATCCTTTCCTACAATACACCTCCTTCACATTTCGTTTCGTACACACCGAGGCAAGTTTAGAACTTCACAATAGCATGGAATAATCGAAACTTCACCTCACACTCATTGCATATGCTCAACTGAAGACATATTCACAGACTCTTCAATCAGCTAATTACAAGAATTCGACATTAAGCCTCAATCACACCGAATCGAACTCTATGGCCTAGTATCTCAACATGTTTACACGTTTGCATGCTTTCACTCTGAATCACCTTTGCATCTTAACATCATGTACAACACGCAACAAGAATTCTGAACCATGAAGTAGCGACACGTTTGGAAAACAAACAAAAGAAAGAAAATAAAAGAAAGAAAAAAATCTACTCCTATCGACTACATTTCCCTTAAGACGGTCATCATCCATCCATCATAGGGAGCGGTCACTATTCGACTTAGGTTCAATGGGATGATTCTCGGTAAAAGCACCAAAAACAAACATGAAGGCAATCATAAAAATAATTCAACAAAAAATTTTAAAAATATCGATAATTTCGATGAAACAAAAATATTTTACAACCAGCTAACAAAAATATTTACACAGCAGGCTAACAACAACTCAACACAGCACACACTAGCTTAACATTCATTACAACGCAGATTACAATACAAAACATACGCACAAAATCACAGAGTCATTTTCACAGGCTACAACAACACAAGACATGAAGACATAACAACAACAAAACATTTAGCACCTAACTACTCCACCTACACTTAAACCGAACACGCCCCGGTGTTCACATAATTCAACATAGCACAAAAGTAGGTGGTGAAACTCCCTAATCAATCGAAGTATTCAATTTCTTCATCAGGTGCCGTTGCCTCGTCCCCCAAATCTGAATCGCCCACACCGTCTTCATCGACTCAATGTCCCGAGTCCTCACGGCGTGTCTCCTCATCAGTGGGGACATAGGTCATCTACGGGCTCCAAAAAAGATGGCGCCACTCGGCATAGAGCCGAGCATTTTCGCCAAAGGCGGCTCCAAGTCGAGCTGCCATAGCTCATCTTCTGTTGGCCTCTCGCCTATGCACAAGCGCAGCATTGCATCCCGAACATGCGGGCCATATAGTGATCATCTCGAGCATGTCGCTCGGCTAGTGTGAGCCGTGAGTGGTGTCGGGTGCCTTGGTTTTGGCGACGTCCAAGGCACGCCTATCCATTTAGGATATAGTGCAGGGCCTCTTCCTCGATATCAAGTCCCCTCAGGAACGTGGTGAGCAACCCACAAAGCCACGTGCTGTGCCCTTGATGGAGTCGGGCCTCTTCATGGCGGGCGATCATCGCCCCAACATTTATCTCAAGCCCTTTCATCAGGCGTATACCAGCACACGATCCCGTGTGACATCTGTCATATGCACCCCCGAGATCAGGAAGGAACACACAATTTTAAGCCAAATCCTGGCTTCCCTGTTCATTGGTACGCGAGTGTTTGATGGCAGCCCCTCTCCTTGTGCCTGCTCCACATGTTGTCGAACGGGCTCCACCGCAGTGCGTCGATATCCGCATAAGGTGGAGTTATGTTCAGCTGCCAAGAGTATATGGGCGTCTGTGTCCGCGCCCCCAAGATGGCATTTAGGTGATGGGGGCTCAAAGGTGACAACCTGCCCTTATCTTGGTGGTGTAACTGCGGAGTGTCGGGTTCCGGTTGAAATAGAACTCCCAAGTCAGATGGAGATTGCACTCCTTGGGCTCTTCAAGATGAGGGGTTCAGCCCGGCGAGTGTCAATTCGGTGTACGGTGCAAGGGAATTCCTATGCAACGGCTTCCTTACAATGTGCTCCTCAGGAAGTATTTGGTCTCCTTGTGTTTTGCATACCATTTCTTCCCTTCGTCTATCACCCATCGGGTTCGTGTGTGCGACGGCGTTGGCCGAGGCTTGGCGGTCCTCTTTGGAACTGCTGTTCCGATCCTAATCCTTTTTCTACCGGCGCCCGATGTAGATGCGCCCTTTCCTTTGTCTTTCCTGCTGGACATCGTTCCTGTCAAATCAAACAGACAGTCCCAATGTTATTCAAGTCAAAAATTAACTTCAACTAAGGTTGGGTTGAGTTAGGCCACCCCACACTTAGTCTTTAGCCACAATTCGGCAAGACAATCATTCTTTTCCAATTTTTATCAATCAACATGCCTCGTGCATTCAGATAAGTCGATGGAATAAGTACTATGTACTACTCGGGACTTCATTACAACGAATAACAATATTTCCATCGATTCCATTACATCACATAACACTTAGCCCAATTTTTTCAACAACAACAACCTATACAATTCACCAATTCCATTTCGAAAATTCCTTGTTTACTTAGCATATTCAACATTGTCCACAACATAATTCACATCACCCAACATGCACAACCCAAAATTTTCACATTTCAACCAAATTTAGTTTCTTCCTATTCAACTTCTAACCCTAGCTACCAATTTCGCAAAAATTCAATCAAACATGCATTCATCGAGTTCATATAATCACAACGATACTACAAACATCAATCAACCATAATACATGAATTCAAGCTTAATTTACAACTAGGGCCCAAGAGTTTACTCATGACATGCTCAAAAATTGAAAATTTAAGCAAAAATTGAGATTAAGTTCAAGAACATACCTTTAATCCGATGAAATCGAAGAAAAGTTGAAGAAATTTCGATCCTAGGTCTGTGTCATGTTGGGGGATGAGGGAATTTAGGGGGTTTGTCGCGGAGGGAGTGCGAAATGGGGAAAAATGAGGGGATTTTGGGAGTTTAAAAGGAGGTTTTCGCACGGGTTACCCGATGACCCGAGGTGACCGACGCAGGCTAACACCTCAACGTGTCACGGAGGTAGACACCCTCCGTGATGCGAACCGTGCGTAGGTGTTACGGAATTTGTAAAAATTCCAGAATACCTTAACGTCACAGAGGAGTAACGCGGAGGCCCTCTTCCGTGACACAGAGCCATCACTTACGTAGGGTCACTGTCATGCCACTTTATTTTTTCTCACCTCGATTTTTCTTTGCGATCTTCATTTTTCCCTTCGTTCCACACCGAAAATCATCTTTAACAGAAATTGGTTAGAATTCATAAGTTTCAAACACAAACACAATTTTAATTAAAAACCAAATAAAATTTCATATTTAAATTTTTTTAATTTTTTTATTTTACTCTAATCATCTAATTACAACAATTTCAGGGTTGCCTCCCGTGCAGCGCCTAGTTTACTGATGGGCCCGCAGAAGTGTGCAGATTACGTGCAAATAATATAGTGGCTCTTTTTAAGAACCGGAATGTCAGACCCACAGGGACAGGACTACGGGGTGGAGCAGCACCTGGTGGTGTTTACTACCACTAATGTGAAGACAGAGTGTAAAGAAAGAGTTTTGTATTTGCAAACTATTTTTATAACAAAATAAAATATCTATACAGTTGAATCGAACTATGAATGTGAGCATGCTGAGTTACAAAAGAACATGTAAAGAAACTAAATATCGATATACATGGTTTATCTTTTCTCCGGTTGCTACCAATTCAAGACTTATGCTGAACGGATTAAAACTCTCGTATTTAACCCAACTTGAAATCATGAACGCTACTACATTTTCATGATAAGAAAGAAATTCAAGCTCTATAGCTATACAAAACCGATTCACATAATAATGACTTTCCAGGTATATTTCTGTCCTGAAGGTAAATCAATTCTAATTTCCAAACCAAGAAAAGATCATATCATATTAATTCACAACTTTTCAGTTTCTTGCCCTCTCGGGTGAAACCGGACTTTTTGGATTTACATTAGCATTGTGAATGTGCTTGTAGTAAGAACAAGAGAATTAAATGGAACAACCATGGAAGAAAAGATAAAATAAACCAGCAATTCAATAATTACATTTCAACACAAAGGTCATAACCTCGGCAAGAAAGAATTAGCCACTCATTTGTGGATTGAACATCCCGTTAAAATGGAATGGAAATCATGCAAACAATTGAAAGGAAGAAGAAGGGATAGAAAGGTAAAATTTTCCGTCCCCTCCAAACTGCCTGTAACCCGCTTCTTGCTCCACCAAGTCGGAATAATGAAAAAATAAGCCTAAGTCATTTTATTTGCTCCCTAAGGGATAATTTTTCCCGGAATAACAAGCAATGTGTCGCGGAGTGCATCGCGGAACCTGCCTCCGTGACACGGTGCAAACATGAAGCTCTCTGTTTGTCCATGGAAGTGGTGCTTCCAACGTGGCACGGCATGCATCACGGAGCATGGCCAACGTGCCACGGTGCAATCGCGGACCCTCTCTGGAATTTCAAGGTTTGGGGAAATTAATCCCAACGTGGCACGGCCTGATCGCGGACCCTCACTGGAATTTCTTGCACTTTTAATTCCCAGGCATATTGCATCCGCGATGGCAGCGTGTCACGGCTCCATCGCGAGCCCTTGTGTTCCTTGCTTATCAACCGCTTCCTTGCTCGTTTCCGAGTCCATCTTCGATTTCTCCCAACATGTCATTTTCTTCATCAAGCATGTTTTCCTACAAAACAACGCTAATCATGTTGGTTAGTATAAAATCACACTTCCGTACAATTTACATGAGAATATACATTTGTTGGATAAACAAGGCAAAAGCGATGCAGTTGAGTGTCGATTTGGCATAAACCCTGATCACCTACCCCACACTTAAACTCTTGTTCATCTTCCGAACAACCCCTTTTACCTCTCATGTAAATGAAGATTCACACATAACTAATCTAGCAAGATAATTCAAATTACGGCTATGATGATTATTTAAGATACAAGCTAAAATAAAGCATGCGTTTTGATCAATGAAATGAAATACAACTATGTTAGACTTCTTAACCTCAAGAATCGACTCTCTCACTCGAAGCAGCTCATGCAAATCAACTGATTAGATATCCCACATGCACTATATCCTTCATTAAACATATTGCCCTCACGGAAAGAGAGTTACCCAATTTCACCTCAAAAACACTTTTTATATCCAACATGTGTGGGTACATAAATAAAATTTCACTCACTCTCACAAGAATTTCACATGCACCATGTAATGACCCATAAGCTTGCCCTTAGTGTTGTACTCCACTAATTTGAGGATGTACTAATGTAAGATCAAGTAGGACTTTTAGGTTGTAATGTACTCGAGGTGTAGGTAGGTACTATTGTGATCGGTAATAGTGACTATCTCCCTTAAGCGCTTTCAATACATCACGCCCTCTGTGCGAACTTCCTTCCTTACTTCACCTTTTTATCCTTGGTAGTTTTCTTTTTCCTCTTTTGTTCCCCATTTCTTTTAGGCACTTTTAGCTCATTAGTAAGGAGTTGTATAAATAATTTCTCATTCATTTGTTTTCTTACTCCTTACTAATAATCCCATTTTTACCCAAGTGCACCTTTGACCTTTCTCACTTTTACAACTTCCACTTTTCCTTTCTTTTCATTCTTCTCACTCCTTTCGTCTTTCAGATGTTTCTTCTTTAAGCGCTCGGGGAGCTTTGGATCATTCAAGGCTAATGGAAATAAAAATGGATTAAGCTTATGTTGCAGCTATCAAAGAATAGGCTAAGGCTCAATGGGGCTGGCTAGGCAATATTTCAAGGTAGGTAGAACTTTAGGGATAAATATTAGGTTCATTCAAGAGAAATGCCTAAAATCATCTCCTACAATTTACATCCTTCATTTCGTCTAGTACACACACCAGGCAGAGTTCTAGACAATCCATATTGCTTTGAATACTCAAAACCTTACACTCATTGCATGCTCAATTCAAGACATATTCAGCAGACTCTTACTCAGCTAATCACAGAATTTAAAATTAAGCTTCAATCACATGGAGTCAAATTCAAGAGCCTAAGTGTCTCAAACAAAGTTATACACTTGCATGCTTTAACACTACATATACTTGCATCTTACAATCATATATAGCACATAATAAGAATATCAAGCATCAATTAGCTATGAGTTTACAAAAAAAAAAAAAAAAAAAACAAAAACCTATTGACTAATTTTCCTCAAGACGGTCGTCATCCATCCATCGTCGGAAACAGTCCTAACTATGACTAAAAACATTATACACAGACAAAAGAAAGAAAAAAAATAAAAATAAAAATAAAATAAAAAATAAATAAAATAAAATAAAATAAAATTTATTCTTCGGTTCAAAGACCCCCCGTCGGAAAGAACCGACAAGAAAAACCAACGGGTGATGAATTCATGCTTGACTCACAAAAATTTCTCATATTTCTCCACTTTTTTTCACACAAGCATTATATTCACCAAAAACTTGTTAAGCACAGAAAATTTTGAAATTTCCTTGAAATTTCCCTCCACCACACTTAAATCATGCTATGTCCTCATAGCATCAAGTTAACAATTTAAGAGGGTGAGAAATACTCCCCAGCCTTTAGGCCCCTGCTTGAAAAACATGGTTTCCTTCCACTTTACGCAGGTGTTCGACCTACACTTTCTCTTCCATGCTTGTTGCTTCCTCCTCCAAGGGTACTCAGACTTCCCCTCCATCTGTGCTTAACTTTCCACCAAAAACAATAAAAAATGAAAAATAAATAAAATCAATAAAAATGCAAGAAATTAAATGGTACCCGTGGTACCCTTGGGTTACCTCCCAAGCAGCGCCTAATTTTGCGTCGCGGCACGACGTGGCTCAGGTTTCACCACTTTTTCCTCCACCTTGAGGATATGTATCTCACCCCTAATTTATTCTCCAATTTTCTCTTATGCTCAAGGGTGGTGGTGAAAAATTGTAAGGACCAACGGTAGTTGTTGCCTTTTGCACTTATTGGCCCTTAAGTAAGCGAAGTCATTTTGTCTATTGGGCTCAGCAAATTTCAGGGAATATATATGGGACTTGGTCCTCCTCTTGACATTTCTCCTTAAGCTCGGAAGACTCTATTTCTATGTCGTCAAACTGGAAACTTAAAATTTGAAAAAGTGCTTCAGTAAGTCCCATGCACCTTGGTTCTGAAACTGCAATGCAATTGACCTCCTTACTTGTATACCTCTTCTCCCAGCATCAACATCTATCTCTACGGTAGTGTCAATGGGGTATACTCTGTTTATTCTTCCCTGAACAGATTTTCTATAAGTATGAGCTCATCACAGGGACACTCAAGAGGTTCAAATGTCGGAGCTTCATCGAAAATTCACCTTCACTCTCTTGTAATTCCTCTTGAATGTCGTCTAAAACTGGCACTTGCAGTGCCTACAAACCATGTAGCCATCATCTCCGTGAATTGCGCTCATCCTTTCTAGAGCTTCTCCATTCTCTGCTAGCTGAATTCTCATTGCTTCCATCACCTCCTTCGTTGCTTCTGTTTGCTCAAGCATCTGCTTTAGCATGTCTTCTATTCGAGCTTGGCGTCCCAAGTCCTCATATTCATCATGCCTATATTCATGAAAACAACGAGAAGGATCATAGTAGGGGCTGGGGGGATGGGAGTATGCACACGGACAGATCCCAATGGTCTTCTTGACCACCACATATATTGCGCGTGTTACAGTGTTGCCACAAGGCGAGTCCTTCGCAATTCAGACAAGACTTATCAAAGTAAGAGTATCCACCATTTAACCCATTTATATTCCAAGATGTCATGTTAAGAAGGGTATTCAAAAACAATCAAAAATATTAAAAATAAAATAAAATAAAGAAAAAGAAAACACGTTGTCAACATATAGAATTCGTTAACTAACACTTGAAAAAAATTTTGCGATTGCCGGTCCCGGCAGCGGCGCCAAGCTTGGTGACCGCAAATTATGCGGGTCATGCAAGTAATATAGTAGCTCTTTTAAGAACGGAATATCAGACCCACAGGGACAGGACTACGGTGAAACCTTTTCCAAGTGTTAATTTTCTACTACAATATTGAAGACAACAGTGTAAAGAAAGTTTTTGTATTTTGGAAACTATTTTTATAACAAAATAAAATATCTATACAGTTGGTCAGACTGAATGTGAGCATGCTTTAGAGGTTACAAAAGAACATGTAAAGAAACTAAATATCGATATACATGGTTTATCTTTTCTCGGTTGCTAGTCGGAACTTTATGCCTATGGATTAAAATATAAATATTGTGGCAGAATGCATGGACCTTCCACCTACATTTTAGTGATAAGAAGAAATTCAAGCTCTAGCCTATGCAAAACCGATTCCACATGACTAATACGACTGTCAGGTATATTTCTATCCTGAAGAGGTAAATCAATTCCCAATTTTCCCAAACAAAGAACAGATCATATCCTATTAATTCACAACTTTCCAGTTTCACTTGCCACTCTCGGGTGAAACCGGACTTTTTAGTTTACATTAACATTGGCCAGATATTAATGTATTAAGAACAAAAAATTAAATAGAACAACCATGGAAGAAAAGATAAAATAAACCAGCAATTCAATAATTACATTTCAACACAGCCAGTTCCATAACCTCAGCAAGAAAGAGAATTAGCCACTCATTTGTGGATTGAATATCGTTAAATGAATGGAAATCATGCAAACAAATTGAAAGAAAGAAAGGGATAGAAGAACCTTAGAATTTTCGTCCTCAAAACTGCCTGCCAACCCACGTTCTTGCTCCACCAAGTCAAGAATAATGAAAAATAAACCTAAGTGTTCTATTTATACTAGGATATTTTCCCGGAATAACAAGCAACGTGTCACGGAGTGCATCATGAACACTGCCTCCGTGACACGGTGCGAACGTGGAAACTCTCTCTGGAAGTTGTCCGCCCAGGTAATTGCTTCCAACGTGGCGAGACATACAACGCGGAGCATTGCCAACGTGCCTGAGTGTCGCGGACCCTCTCTGGAATTCAGATGCAGGGAAATTAATCCGTGTGGCACGGCCTGATCAGCGGACCCTCACTGATTTCTTACATTTAATTCCCAGGTAGATTGCATCCGCAATGGCAGCGTGTCACGCGGCTCCATCAGGCCCTTGTGTTCCTTGTTATCCAACCCCGCTTCCTTGCTCGTTCAGTGCATCTTGATTTCTCCCAACATGTCATTTTTCTTCATCAAAAGCATGTTTTTCCTATAAAACAACGCTAATCATGTTGGTTAGTATAAAATCACACTTCCGTACAATTTACATGAGAATATACACACATTGTTGGATAAACAAGGCAAAAGCGATGCATTTGTGAGTGTCGATTTGGCATATAAATATTCCCTGATCATTTACCGTAAACGGCTCGACGTCATTGAAGCTCAATCATCCTCTAGAGTGACGGATATTGCTGAATAACGTCCTCACCCAGTAATGTTACACCGCTGCCCATTGACCAAGAAAGTGGCTCTTGATCTTCTTGCCACAACTCCAGTTTTGGGGCGTCCTCAATCGGTGGTTTCCCACTGGATCTCGTGAATCAACAATCTGAAAAATATCTGTGATCAAGCACATTGGTGCTGACAGCTCCTCATCATATATTAGGGCTTCGTGGCCTTGTACAAGTCAAATACCTCCACCTTTTCATGTGCCGCATAGTTAGTTACCACTGCTGGCTTCATCAATCAAAGCTTTCCCGGTTGCGCCCAGAAAGGACGTCCCAACAGTAATGGACCTCTGCGTCCAGCTCAAAATCTAGAACAAAATCACCGGGAAGATAAGGAGCCCTTGCACAAGCGTCCTCCACAATGCCATCTGGTCTGGCCAAAGAGCGATCCGCTAAGCGCAAGATCAGCATGGTTGGTCTGGGGCTACTGGCCCCAACTTCTGAATACCGATGTCGGCATCAAGTTAATGCTCGCTCCCAAATCATAAATTCGCGAGCTCGGTCTTTTAAAATTGTAATTTGAAATGTAAAGCTCCCGGGGGGGGTCCTTGAGCTTTGTTGGCAATTTATTCTATATTCGGGAAGTGCACTCCTCAGTAAGCGCCACCGCAACGTACTCTGTCAACCTACTTTTGTTCGCCACGATGTCCTTGATATACTTTATATAAGCACTCCTGCAAAACATCAACAAAGTAAATTAATGTGTACCTGTTTAAGCACCTCCATGAACTTTTTGGCTCACTCTTCCTCCTTGTGTTTCTTTAATCTATTGAGGAACGGGGTGGTGGTCTTTCCTAGTACAGCTTCCTTCTTCTTCCCCCTCTCATCATCATGTTCCCTCTCTTTCTCCACTGCTCTTGACTGCTGAGGTGGTCTTTCTGGTTCCACCTCCTTGAGTTGTAAACCACTCCTTGTGGTCAACTTTGCGTTTTACTTGCTTGGGATTCGGGTCTGTTAGTCCTCCTCGGACTGGTGTTTTGAGCTCCAGCTAGTTGCCTAAACTGGTACTCCAACGCCTTTGTAGCTAACTGATTGTTCTTTACATTTGCTGTCAATTTCACATAATCAGCCTGCAATTGGGCTTGGTTAGCTATCATTGTATTAAACATTTCCTCAATGCTGGAGTGGTGGTGGTGGAGGAGGTGCATTGTTGATTACGCGTGAGACTGATAGTTCTGCTGCCCTCCTTGATTTCTCTGCACCCCCCGTGATTCGAACTCTGCCCTTGACCAAACATTACTACCCCAGGAGAAATTCGAATGATTCCTCAAGTAGAGTTGTAGTTGTTGCCTTACTGTTGGTGATTATTTATTTGTACATTACCAACAAAGTTCACTTACAGATCGAGTTTGCACCACAACACTCAGGCGAGTTCATTACTACTGCATACTTCACACCAAATCTGCTGCACTACATTAACTGGGGCTTGAGGTTGATTCAAGTTCATATTTCTGAAGTGGGTGTTGAGTTGATTCTGTAAGCAGCTATACAGTGCAGCGATAGCTGTAAAACCATCCACTTCCAAGACTCCTTCCGCTTTCCGTGTTCCTCCTCTAGAAGAGTCCGCATTCCCTCTGTATTTCATTTTAAATACGATTTAACAAAGTATCACAGCTCCTAATAAGTCTTTTCTAATGCTTGTTCCCCAGCTGCTGAGTCTAGCAAAATTTTTGTGTAGGGTTCCAAACCCTCTATGAAAGTATGCACCAGCACATCATTGAACTGGTGATGGTGAGGACAATCCCGTAACATGGATTTGAATCTTTCCCAAGCTTGATACAGATTTTCCCCCTCTCTTTGTTTAAAACTTAGAATCTGACTTCTAAGTCTTGCTGTTTACCGGATGGAAAGAACCGTATCAAAAAATTTTCTTGCGAGGATCATCCCAAGTGGTGATAGAAATAGGTGGCTCAGCTTTCAACCTCCTCTTTGCTTCTCCCAGAGTGAAAATGGAACAATGTAAACTTTGTAGTCGAATGATACTCCAGCGAGGATGTAAGTGTCACTTATCTCCAAAAAGTTTTGGATATGTTGTTATGGATCCTCGTGAGGGAGACCTATGAATTGCCTGCTGGTGTGCAACAATTTCACCATATTCTGTTTCAGCTCAAACCCCTCCCTCCTGAAACAGGTTTGCGAATACTTGATGTAACGTTGTTAGCATGTAGGATAGCCATGAACCAAACCTAGCTGCCATTTCTCGGGCACTAACACTTTGCCCTTACAAGTGGTGGATTACAATTGTTGCTCCAGGATTGTTTGTCTGAGCACCTGCAGATTTTTCTCTAGAGCTTCTCTGCTTTGACGATGGAATTGTCTTTCCGGCTCTAAGTATGAATCCACCAGCTCCTTGTCTCTCGCCACGTTGATCAACGGAATTCAATATCTGCAAAAGACGAACAAGATCAGAGTTGTCAGCACCCTAATAAGAAATTGAGACTAATACTAAGAAAACAATTTTACCAGTTGCCAGTCCCGGCAAGCGGCGCCAAAAAACTTGTTCGGTGCGTTTCAGCTATGCGCAAGTGCGTGGTCGAACAAGTAGTAAAATGGCTAAAGTAAGCCAGTATCGATCCATAGGGACTGAACCAAGGTAATAATCGACTTAAGTGCTAATGAACTCTAACTTTAAAAATTCAGACAACAATTTACAAGAAGATTTTGGAAGTTTGTTTCCTAATTTATACTAATCTAAGACAAAATTATAAAGTGAGTCTGAACTATAGTACTGAGAAAGTGAGGCTAAAACGAATATGCAAGGAGTAATTTATCGATACAATTTGGTTAATCTTTTCCTTCGGTTGCTAATCAAGAATTATTGCACAATGAATAGAAACTTTCATATTCTACCCAACAGAATCATGAACCTTCAGCCTACATTTCTGTGATAAAGAAATTAGGTGTTCAAGCCATACAAAACCGATTCCTTAATTGACTAATACGACTTCGAAATATATTTCTATTCTGAACGTAAAATCAATTCTCAATTTTTCCAAACTAAGAAGAGATCATATCCCTGCAATTCACAACTTTCAATTTCATTCCTTTTCAAGATAAAACTGGAATTTTTAGATATACATTAACATTGGCCAAACATTAATGCAGTAAGAAAAAGAATTGATAGAACAACCATAGAAGAAAAGATGAAAAACCAAAATGATCAACAATTACAATCCACTTCAAATGTTCTTAACCTCCTTAAGAAGTGAATTTAGCCACTCATTTATGGATTAAACATCATCAAATGAGTATAAATCATACAAACAATTGAAATAAAGGAGAAAGAGATGAGAAGAACCCTAGGATTTTCGTCCCCTCAACTGCCTGTAACCCACGTCCTTGCTCAACTAAGTTAGCATAATTAAAAAATGAACCTAAGTGTGCTATTTATACTGGTGGGAATTTTTCCCCGGAATAACAAACAGCGTGTCACGGAGTGCATGTGAACCTTTGCCTCCGTGACACGAACTGCCGGACCTTTCTGGAATCAGGTCCCTCAGCATTTACTCCTCAGCGTGCCTCGGAATGCAATGCGAGGCTTGGCCAACGTGCCACGGTACCGTCGCACCCTTACTGGAATTTGATATTCTAGGTAAATATACCAATGTGCCCGCGACTTGTATCTGGCGTGGCGTGCCTCGATCACGGAGGCAACGCGGACCTTCACTAGAAATTTGCTAAAATAACTCATCCGAGGCAGAATACCTCCACTATGTCAGCGTGACACGGCTCCATCGCGGAGCCCCTATATTTACTGCTTTTCCTTGACCTTTTCCACTGCTCGCTTCCGAGTAATTCCCGATTTTTACCAACATGCATCTTGGCTTCCCAAATTACATTTTTCCTACAAAGAAACAACACTAATCATATTGGTTATTATAAATTCACATTTTAACTAAAAATCTCCCGATTTTTACCAACATGCATCTTAGCTTCCCAAAATTACATTTTTCCTGCAAAACAACACTAATCATATTGGTTAGTATAAATTCACATTTTAACTAAAAATCACATGAGAATGTACAAATAACGATAGATAAACAAGATGAAATGAAGCATTTGAGTATCACTTGGGCATATAATTCTGCCCAAGATTAGTCACTGGCAGTACAATTTTCCCAGGTTTTTCATTAAGGATTTTTCATAATTCCTAAGTCCTAAGGTCCTAAACTACATCATTCTAAGCTCGGTTAGCAGGGTTTAAAGGATGCTAAACCTATTCTAAGCATTCCCACTCCATGCATGCAACTTATAACCTTTTCTTAGAGATCAAGCTTGAAGAATTTCTTCAATCTCTTGCCAAATTCCCTTTGGCTTTCAAGAGGAAGTGTAAATCTGATTTACCCAGGTATGTAGGGTTATGAATGGGTGTATTTATCAACACCCATTCCCAATCCCTCTTTAATTCATGAAATTCTAGTTGATGAATCTATGGGGTTTTAACCAATATGTTAATTCTCTAAGTATCAATTATGGGTATGATCTAAGCATGTTTCTAATATTGAATTATGATTAATGGTCATAAATGTATTCAATCATGATGAGATGTGTATGATGGAAGTATGATTTCGAATTTCCCATGTCAATGTTCATGTTTTAGAATGATCAAGTCTATGTCAAGCATGTTTAAGTATTCGGCAAGCCCATATGATCAAGTATGTTTTATTATTTATATAAACTTCATGTTATTATCTTACCACATGGATTTTGGAGTCTAGACTCCCACTATTTTCAGCTTGTGCAATGGTTTGAGCCTAAGGCTTCTCATGTTATGATTTCAGATTTATGCAAATATGATATGAGCTAACTTCATCATAAGATGATGGTTAAACTTCGTTCAAAAATAATGAAGAGCATATGTATGTTTTTTGGAGTAGTGTCTAGCACCGAGTAGGCTAAGGGTTAGTCAACCCTATGCCTCAGAACTACATGCTAAAGTAGGTATGTTCAAATTATTTGGGACCTCCCTTATGAGATTACCCTACCCCCAAGGGGCTTTCAACTTGATATCGATATCATGGTAGCGTCCTTAGACCTGATAAGGCTTTAGACAGCTCTGCCCACTTGCTTGTAGTAGTTGGGACCATGTAAGCTCTATCGTGGTAATGTTGGTTATATGACTAGTCTCCCATTATTCCTCATGAGTTCAGTATGCATGTTCATCATTCATGTTATTATGTTTTCAGCAGGTTTGACCCAATATTCAGTTTTACTTATGATTATCAGTTTTCAGCTTTGGGTCATTCGATTCAGTTATGATATTTAGTTATTTTAGGTCATGTTTTCAGATAATAACATGCAAGCCCTACTCTCAGACTCTTATGATGAAATATTTTATGTTATGCATGATTACTGACTTTTACTTACTTGGCGATTTTACTTACCTTACATACTCGATACATTCCACGTACTAACTGCATACTCTATGTTGTATCGTTTCATGATACAAGCTTGAATATTCAGGCTTAGTCCCGTAATAGTCAGACTCTCAATATTAGCATCTTCGATTCTCAGTTGGTGAGTCCTTATTTTTTGAGGGCACTTTATTAGTTGTATTGAGCATTTTTAGTTTCAAACCATAGTGAGTTAGTTGGGGTCTTGTCCCATCAACTTGTCAGTAGTAGAGGTTTTTCAGACATAGCATGTATTCAATTTTCATCCTTATGTTATGTGTTCGAATGTTATGATATTTTCAGACTTCTGCTTTATACTATGTCACAACCCGAACATAGGCCTAGATCGAGACACGGGACAAGAAACCCCAAGAGGCTCCAAGTCGACCTATGGCATGAACATACATCTAAATCAATCATAGATAAGTGGAAAATCATTATAAATAACATAATGGAAGTCTAATCAAAAGATAACATCTGATTACATGCACAAGTCTAAAGCTGAAATACAACTATGTCTAAATAGCCTCTATCACTGACGAGTTGATGGGACAAGACCCTAAATAACTCACTAGAATCTAAAAATTGAAAGGCCAAAACCTAAGTGATAAAAAGGGCCCTTGCAAGATGAGGACTCACCAACTCTAATTTAGGAAGTACTAAAGCTGAGAATCTAGCTATCGATGAGACTGAGTCTGGATATTGGAGCCTGTATCATAAAACGATACAACATAGAGTATGCCGTCAGTACCAGTATGCAAGGTAAGTAAAATCGCTTAAGTAAGTAAAATCATTAAATCATCCATAGTATAAAACATAATAAAGATAAGATTCTGAGAGTAGGGCTTGCATGCTATTTTCTAAAATCATGATCTGAACTCATAACTGAATCGACTGACCCAAAGCTGAAAACTAATAATCATAAGTAAAACAGAACATTGGGTGAAAACCGCTGAAAAAATATATCATGACTGATGTACATGCATAACTGAAATTAGGAGGAACAATGGGAGACTCTTCATATAACCAGTATAACCACGATAAAGCTTACGTGGTCCCAACTATCACACCCAAGTGGGCAGAGCTGTCCAAAGCCTTGTCAGGGCGAATAGCGCTACCATGATATTGATATCAAGCTTAAGGCCCTTTGGGGGTATGGAAAGCTCACAAGGGAGGTCCCAAAGTATATAAATAAATTATATTGGCGCATTGTTCTGAGGCACATGGTTGCCTGATCCTTAGCCTACTCGGTGCTAGACACTACTCTAAAAAATATGCATATGTTCTCCATCATTTTTCAACGAAGATGAATAATAACATACATGCATAATCTGAAATGATAACATGAGGAGACTTGGCTCAAACCATACCACAAGCTAAAAAATAATGGGAGTCTTGACTCGAAAACCCTGTGGTAAGCTAATTCATGAAATCATAAAACATACTTTCTCATATGGGCTTGACCATTACTTAAACATGCATTAAATCAACTTGATTCTCTTTGAAAACATGAACATGAACATAAACATGGGTAATTCAAAATAATACTTTCTTCATAAACATCTTATCATTCTTGAACATATAACTCATAGATCTCAACTTTCATGAACATATATGGATGGACATCATAGTTTAAAAAACTTGAAAACATAATTTATAATTTAAAACATTGTAAAATCTACTAATTAATCATAATTCATCATTTAAAACATGTTTAGATCATACCCATGATTAAAACTTAAGAATGCATGCATTGTGTAAAACCCCATGGAATCATCAATTAGATCATCATGAATTGAGAGGGAATTGGGCATGAGTGTGGACAGTTGCACCCATTCATTGCCTTGCATACCTGAAAAGATATGATTTTCGCACTTTCTTGATAGCCCAAAGAGAATTGAGGAAGAACTTGGAAGAGTTAGCCTTGATCACCTCTCGGACTTCTAAACTTGCATGCTTAGGGAAGGATTAGAATGACTTAACCCTTCTTAAAACACTCCATTCCGACCTTAAAACAACATAGTTTAGGCCTTAGGAACATAGGAATTATAGGAAAACCCTTAATAAACTCATAAGGAAAAATAAACTGCTAGTCCCAACGAGGGACTGGATGAGTCGTCCACTTGGCCACGAGTCGTGGTCTTTCATCCATCAAGTACACTGCCAAAACTCACCTGTGAGTTATAACGCGGGATACCATGACTTGTGGTGCACCCAACAAGTCGTGGTGATGACCCATAGCCAACACTGGCAGCTTCTCTTCTTCCTTCGACCATCCTTGACCACGGGTGACCTAACTGATCGTGGGGTTGACCACTATTCGTGGTCACACCCCTGGTCACCCAGAACTTGAAAATTTTTAACTAAATCAAACTCCCCACCATGAGTAACTTAATGACTCGTGGTCATCCTGACGGGTCACTAGATGACTTATCTTGTGACCTGGTGCAAAAAATCCTATTTTCTCCATTTTAACTCCCAAGTCTGATCTTTGGGTTTCCGGGGCATTACAATATCTCGCCCTTGGGAAAATTCATCCTCAAATGTTAGAAAACATACTGAAACACAGAGAAATGCAATAATCATACTCGAATACTGATCATATAAGCTAAAAACTGACGGAATAGCTTCTTCTGAACTGAACTACATGACTGAACTGAATTCCCGAACCACACATACAACCATTTACGTGAAACAAACTGAGGTACATGAGCTAAACATGAAACTAAATAGAGTATCAAGGAAGAAACTGATACCTCAAGTTGAAACTGAGTCGGTAGGGAATAGATGAGGGTATTTATCCATCATATCTGCTTCGGCCTACCATGTAGTTCCCTAAACATGTTGATTCCTCCATAAAACCTTAACTAAAGCCACTTCTTTGTTCCTTAGCTTACGAACCTACCGATCCAGTATCTCCACTAGAACCTCTTTATAACTAAGGTTGTCTTTCACACCGACACTATCCATTGGAACATACAGAGCTGGATCACCCAAACACTTCTTTAAGAGCGATACATGAAAGACTGGATTGATGGAGGCTAGTTCTGAGGGCAACTCTAATTCATATGCTACCTTGCCAACCTGCTTCAAAATTCGATATGGGCAAACATAACGGGGACCGAGTTTCCCTTTCTTTACAAACCTCATCACTCCCTTCATGGGATACACCTTTAAAAACACCAAATCGTCGACTTGAAGATCAAGTTCTCTCCTCCTCACATCCGCATAGAACTTTTGGCGACTCTTATCTGTTTTCAATCTATCCCTTATGAGTTGAACTTTCTCCATGGCCTTATGGACTGAATCTGGTCCTATCATCTCAGATTCACCTACTTCAAACCAACCAATAGGCGATCTACATATCCGCCCATAGAGAGCCTCAAACGGAACAGATCTTAATGCAGGAATGGTAGTTGTTGTTATGCATAAACTCAATAAGAGGAAAATGATCATCCCAACTACCCGTGAAGTCAATCACACATGCTCTCAATATGTCCTTGAGAGTTAGAATATTCCAATCCGCCTGGCCATCTGTTTGCGGGTGAAATGTTGTACTGAGCTTGACCTATGTACCAAGTCCCTTTTGAAATGATCTCCAAAAATGGGAGGTAAACTGATTTCCTCTGTCTGATATGATGGAAAATGGAACTCCATGCAACCGGACTAACTCCCATATGTATAATCTATCATAATCCTCCGCTGAATCGGTGATTTTGACCAGTTAAAAATGTGTTGATTTGGTCATCCTGTCCACAACCACCCAAATGGAGTCATACTGTCGACAAGTGCGAGGAAACCCTGTGATGAAGTCTATATTGATCTCCTCCCACTTTCAAGTAGGGATACTAATGTCTTTGAAGCATACCTCCCTTTCTTTGATGCTCAACCTTCACTTGTTGACAATTTTGACACTTAGCCACAAACTCCGCTATGACCTTCTTCATGCCATTCCATCAATAAATATCTCATAGGTCACGGTACATCTTGGTGGCACCTCTATGTACAAAATACCTAGAACCACGATCCTCATGCAACATCTAATCTATTAAATCATCAACATTTGGAACACACAAGTGACCCTTGTATCGAAGCTCACCATCTCCCCGTTCGAAGAAGACCTCTACCTTCTGATTTTGAAAGACTTCCTTCAATTTTACCAAAATAGGGTCCTCATCTTGTCTAACTTTTACATCTGTCACTAAGGATGATTCTGACCCGTTCTAAACAATAACACCACCATCGGTTGAGTCAATCAAATGAACTCCCAACTATGCAAGCCGATGCACATCCTTCACCAGCTCCTTCCTCCCCTCATCTACATGGGACACACTCTCCATAGAAAGCCTACTAAGAGCGTCTGCTACCACTTTAGCCTTTCCCAGATTGTAAAGGACACTCATATCATAATCCTTGAGTAGCTCCAACCACCTTCTTTAATGAAGATTCAAATCCTTTTGGGTATACATGTACTGTCGGCTATTGTGGTCTGTAAACACATCTACATGGACCCCATACAAATAGTATCTCCAAATCATCAAGGAAAATACTACCGTCACCAATTCAAGATCATGAGTTGGGTAATTCTTTTCATGAATCTTCAGCTTCCTAGAAGCATATGCCATCACTTTACCATGCTTCATCAATACACAACGAAAGCCGATCCTAGAAGCATCGCAATATACCACAGACCCATCAGTACCCTCTGGTGGGGTTAACATCGGTGCCAAGGTGAGTCGAGTCTTCAACTCCTAGAAGTTCCTCTCACAAGCATCCAACCATTGGAATTTCACTTTCTTTTGGGTCAATTTGGTCAACGACGCTGCAATAGATGAGAACCCCTGAACCAACCTCCGATAATACCTATCTAAACCCAAGAAACTCTTGATATCCGAAGGATTCACTGGTCTAGTTCAATTCTTCACAACTTCTATCTTTTGAGAGTCCACCTGAATACCTTGACTTGACACCACATAGCCCAAAAAAGCCACTGAGTTCAACCAGAACTCACACTTGCTAAATTTAGCATATAAGTGGTGAACATTGAGAGTCTGTAGCACCACCCTCAACTGAGCAGCAAGCTCCTCCTCGCTCGAGAGTATATCAGGATGTCATCTATGAACACAATCACAAACATATCCAAATATGTCTTTAACACCCTATTAAAAAAATCCATAAAAGTTGCAGGAGCATTTGTTAGTCCAAAAAGACATAACAACAAACTCATAATGACCATACCGAGTCCTAAAGTCTGTATTCAGGATGTCACTCTCCCGAACCCTGAGCTGATGGTATCTGGATCTGAGATCTATCTTCAAATAGCATTTAGAACCCTGAAGTTGGTCAAACAAATCATCAACCCTAGGAAGAGGATACCTGTTCTTGATGGTGACCTTGTTCAATTGCCAATAATCAATGTACATTCAAAGATAACCATCTTTCTTTCGGACAAAGAGAACTGGTGCACCCCACAGGGATTTCCTAGGTCTGATGAAGTCCTTGTCCAGAAGGTCCTTCAACTGCTCCTTCAAGTCCTTTATCTCGGATGGGGCCATTCTATAAGGAGGAATAGATATAGGCTATGTATCGGGAAAAAGGTCAATACCAAAATCAATCTCCCGCTCGAGAGGGATTCCCAGTAAATCATTTGGGAAGACTTCTGGATACTCACATACTACTGGAATTGACTGGACTATTGAGGGATCATATGTAGCATCCTTAACCCAAACTAGATGGTACACGCAACCTATGGAAATTATCTTTCTGGCCTTAAGTTAGGAAATGAAGTGACCTACGGGCACAACTAAACTACCCTTCCATTCTAAGACTGGCTCACCCAGAAATCTAAATTCTACTGCCCGGGTTCTACAATTCACTGAGGCATAGCATGAAAATAGCCAATCCATGTTGAGGACAACATCAAAATTAGTCATGGCTAACTCTACTAAATCTGCTGAGGTGACTTTCTGAAGAACTGTGAAAAGGCAATTTCTGTACACCTGTCTAGCTATAACTGAATCACCAACTAGAGTTAAGACTGAGAAGGGTTCTGATAAAATTTTGGGACTGACTCCGAAATTAATAGCAACATAGGGCATCACAAAAGATAAGGTTTCCCCTAGATCTAATAATGCATAAACATCAAGATGGGTTACTCGTAACATACCAATGACTCCATCTAGGGAGACCTCCTGCTCCTAACGGGATGCTAGGGCGTAAAATCTATCCTGGCGTTGTCCGCCAACTGTGCTAGTAGATGCCCCCTGCTGAGCTGGGCATGCTGGTGGAGCTACTCAACTAGAATCTAGTCCTTCGCCTCTATCATGATCCTGCCTGGCTGCTGGATAATTTCTAAGCATGCGTCTGGGCTTCCCGAACCCAAAGACATAACCTGTACCCTCCAAACATTGGCTTGAGTATTTTTGGCCACATCTGCTACACTCTGGAGGGCTAATCTCTATGGGTCTGCTACTCTGATTTCTCGATCCTGATGCTCGTCCCCTCTGAGCGCGCCTGGACCTAGATGGCACACTCATAGATGAAGGCACTGGGGCTGAAGATCTTTGGTGGGACAGCTGACGGTGCGCACTAGGCCTCTGCTGGGAGAATCCGATGCTATCAGTCCTAGCCCTCTTGGCCTCCCTCTCCGCTCACTCATCTTACTTGTCATGACCTGAATTTAGACCCAGATCGTAACACGGGACGAGAAACCCCGAAAGGCCCCAAGTCAACTCATGGCATAAGCATATCTAACTGCATTCACTTTAAATGGAAGACTGATCATATAACATAGCGGAAACGTAAACATAACACAACATGTCATAACATTCAAAAACACTAGAAATATACATAAGATGAACACTATATCCTGTCTGAAAGCCTCTACTGTGTAAGATGGATTGATAGGACAACACTCCTAACTAACCCTGCCAATAATTGAAACATAGAATAACATAATTGTCTAGTCAAACGGCCCTCAGAACATGAGGACTAACCAATAGAGCTGAAAACAAACTCTGGGATGGACTGAGGATGAGGATAAGCCTTAGAGCCAAGTTCTGTATCATGAAATTATACAACATAGAAAGTATGTGGTCAGTATTTGGAATGTACCAAGTATGCAAGGTAAGTAAAACGAACATTTAAAACATGCAAAAATTCATAAAACATCTTAAGAGTGGGACATCATGCTTATCATAAACATCGTAACATAATGTAAGGCTCAAGGTTTTCAAATCATTCATATACCATTCGTTTTCATAATCATAAGAGAAACTTTATCAAATCATCACTTAAGCCAATATCATAAACATAACAATGCATAAAACATGCGGAACAATGGGAGGACTCGTCAAAACTGACACCATCATGGTAGAGCCTTTCATGATGCCCCAGCTACCTCACTCAAGTGGGCAGAGTCTCCCTTGGCTTTCTAGGCAAGGGATGTGCATTATGTGATATCACAAAGAGAGGGGATCATTATCATTGTAATGTATCACTATAAACCCACGGTGGCATGTGGTTTTGAGACACTGGCGTAGTCCTTTAAACGTCGGGATGCTCGGTGCTAGACCTGACTCCAAAAAACATGCATATTAGGCTCATACGTAAATCTATAAGATCATTCATTAAGATTCATCGCTAAAATAAACATTCATCATTCATTGATCCCCATTAAAGCACGATTATCCAAGAACCAAAAGGCTCGTTAGACGGCCAACATCTTAAATCAATAAATGATGAGATCTGTTTCATAAACCTTAAGTCACTCTTCAACATGTGGGCATTTTGCAATACTTTACCATGCTTTACGATACTCAATTCATTCGAAAACATGCTTATAAACATGGATAACTTGAAAACATGTTTTTCATCATCCATAGTTCATAAATTATAAGACCCATTTATACTTGAAGATCATACATATAACTTGTAAATCATCAAATCGTGATGTGTATTTGAATAAATTCATATTTCAAATAATAGATCATGTTAGGTTTGTAAATATCAACAATTTTATTGTAGATCATAAATCGATTCATCATAGATCATGCTTAATTAGGCTTAATTGAGTAGAAATCAAAATCAATAAAATAGAAAATAGTTGTAAAATCTAATCAAAATCCATGGAATATGATGTAAATCACAATTCATAATACCCCATTGGAAAAAAAATAAGATTTTCACAAAATTGACTTCAAAACCCCATGAGATTTTTGATAGATTTTCATAAATTAATAGAGAATGGGCTTGGGTGTGAACGAAAACACCCATTCTTAATCCTACATACTTGGGTAAGATCAGATTCTAGAGTTCTTGAAACCCCAATAGAGAATTGATAGGGAAAAGCTTGAATCTATGCTTGATCTCTCTAAAATTCTCTTAATTTGCATACATGGGAATGGCTTATTCAAGCGGGACTTAACCTATATTATCATGCCCAAAAAATATATAAAACGACGTAGTTTATGGCCTTAGAGCATTGAAGGGTCAAAAATACCCTTAATGAATGTTCCTTAAAAAACTGCCCTAGGTGAACCTCCCACAGGTCGTTGCAAGAAACCACGACTCATGGTATCCATTCGTTGGATCCACTGCTTCACTTTACACTTTCAGATCCTTCCCATGACTCGACAGGATGAGTCATTACTTCAAAGGATGGGTCGTTACATCAATTGTTGTTAGCTTCCTTCAAAAATCTGAACTTCCTTACCACGAGCCTCACCACGACTCATAGTTACTTCCAACGATTCGTGATCTTGATCCGTTACATGCACTGGAAATTCTAGCAACCAAATTACGACTGGTGACCACGGGTCGTCACTTCTCACCACAAGTCGTTGGATGACTAATGGTATTCCCGACTACCAAGGTCTAGCCCTTCCTATGATTGCAAACAACGACTCTTTGTTCCAAGCAACGAGTCGTTGCTTCGTCCGTTTTCACCACTATCACCCAGACCTCCCTTATCATGACTGCTAACAATGACTCGTGGTGTCCAACCACGAGTCGTCATATCATCCGTCCTGAGAAATTTTCTCCAATATTCAGCCAACTTCCTATTTTGATCCCGAGTCTAATATTAGGCCTTTTCAGGGTATTACAATACCTCCCCCTTAGGAACATTCATCCTCAAATATTGGAAACAAGAGGAAAAACAAAGACATGCAATCCTTACACTCAAATATTGATCATGTCAACGAAAACTAAAGGAATGACTTCCTCCGATTCATATCACATAACTAAACTGATTTCATGCTTCAAATACACATCCATATACATAAAAGAAACTTGAATACATGATTTGAACATGAAAACTACATAGAGTTATAGGGAAAATTGATACCTCATGTTGGAACTGAGCCGGTAGAGAATAAGTGTGGGTATTTAACCATCATATCCGCTTCGGCTTCACACGTAGCTCCTTCAACATGGTGGCTCCTCCATAATACTTTAACTGAAGCTATTTCTTTGTTCCTTAGCTTCCGAACCTAACAATCTAATATTTCTACCGGAACCTCCCCATAGCTAAGGCTATCTTTTATACCAACACTACCCGCTAGGACTACCAAAGCTGGATCTCCCAAACATTTCTTCAAAGCAATACGTGAAACATAGGATGCATAGAAGACAACTCTAAAGGCAATTCTAACTCATACGCTACCGTACCAACTCTTCTCATGATCCGGTAGGGACAAACATAGTAGGGACTGAGTTTTTCCTTCTTCCAAATTGCATCACTCCCTTCACGGGATACACCTTGAGAAATACCCAATCGTCCACCTCAAACTCCAACTTACTCCACCTTACATCAGCATAGGACTTTTAACGACTCTAAGCGGTCTTTAGCCTGTCTCTTATCAACTAAACCTTCACCATGGCCTCATGAACTCCATTAGACCCTATCATAGCTGCCTCACAAACCTCAAACCATCCGATGGGCAATCTACACCTCCACCCATAAAGAGCCTAACACGGTGCCATCTGAATGCTGGAGTGATAGCTGTTATTATATGCAAACTCGATCAGGAGAAAGTGGTCATCCCAACTACCTTTGAAGTCTATCACACATGCTTTCAGCATGTCCTCAAGAGTCTGGATTGTCCATTCTGCTTGACCATCCATCTGCGAATGAAATGTCGTGCTGAGCTTAATTTGAGTCCCAAGCCCTTTTTGGAATGAACGCCAAAACTGAGAGGTAAATTGAGTACCTCGGTCTTAAATCATGGAGAAGGGAACTCCATGTAATCAAACCAACTCCCAGATATACAATCTGGCATAATCATCCGCTGAATCTGTGGTTTTCACCGGTAGAAAATGTGCAGCGTTGGTTAACCTGTCTACCACAACCCAAATGGAATCATATTGATGACGAGTACGAGGTAGTCCTGTTATAAAATCCATGTTAATCTCTTCCCACTTCCAAGTAGGAATTCTGATATCTTGAAGTACTCCTTCCGGCCTTTGATGCTCAACCTTTACTTGCTGACAGTTCAGGCACTTGGCTACGAATTCTGCAATATCCTTCTTCATGCCATCCCACCAATAGATTTCCGTAAATCGCGATACATCTTAGTGGCACCCGAATTGATGGAATTTCGGGATCCATGTGCCTCATGCAATATCCGTCTCCTAAAATCATCAACCTCTAGAACATATAGGCGACCCTAGTACCGAAGCACACCATCTCCCCCTTGGGAGAAGACCTCCACCTTCTAACTTCGAACGACTTCCTTCAACTTTACCAAAATTGGGTCCTCATCTTGTCTAGATTTCACATCCGTCACCAATGACGACTCGGATCCACTTTGAACAACAACAACGCCGTTGGTAGAGTCAACCAACCTAACTCTTAACCTCGCAAGATGATGCACATCCTTCACTAGCTATTTCTTTCCTTTGTCCGCATGGGACACACTCTCCATCGGGAGCATACTAAGTATGTCCGCTACTACATTAGCCTTACTTGGATGGTAAAGATCACTCATATCATAGTCATTGAGTAGCTCTAACCACTTCCTTTGTCGTAGATTGAGGTCCTTCTGTGTGGACACATATTGTAAGCTTTTGTGGTCCGTAAGCACATCCACATGGACCCCATACAAGTAATGTCGCCATATCATCAATGCGAATACCACAACGGCTAACTCCAACTCATGGGTCGGGTAATTCTTCTCATGGATCTTTAACTATCTAGAGGCATAGACTATCACCTTCCCTCGCTACATCATTACACACCCGATTCTGAACCCTGAAGCATCACAATACACTATAAAACCATTCGTACCCTTGGGTAGGGCCAACACCGCTACGTTAGTAAGTCGAGTCTTCAACTTTTGGAAGCTCTTCTCACAAGCCTCCGACCATTAGAACTTCACGTTCTTCTGAGTCAACTTGGTCAAAGGTGTTGCAATTGATGAAAAACCTTCAACAAAAATCCAGTAGTAGCCATCTAGGCCCAAGAAGCTCTGAATATCCGCAGGATTCACGGGTCTAGGCCAATTCTTCACTGCCTTTATTTTCTGAGAATCCACTTTTATGCCTTCTCTTGATACCACATGACCCAAAATTGCTACCGAGTTCAACCAAAACTCACACTTGATGAGCTTTGCATAAAAAACTTGCACTTGTTGAACTTTGCATACGATTGGAGATCGTTTAGAGTTTGAAGCACCACTCTCAAATGAGCGGCATGCTCCTCCCCCCTCCGCGAGTATAGAAGGATGTCGTCAATGATCATGATTACGAACATATCCAAATATGGCTTGAACACCCTGTTCATCAGGTCCATAAAAGCTGCATGAGCATTTGTTAGTCCAAAAGATATAACTACAAACTCATAATGACCATACCGCGTCCTGAAGGCTATCTTCGAGATGTCACACTCCCGAACTCTGAGCTGATGATACCTGGACCTGAGATCTATCTTTGAGAAAAACTTGGCACCCTGAAGCTGGTGAAATAAATCATTGATCCTGGGTAAAGGATACCTATTCTTAACTGTGACCTTGTTCAACTACCGATAATCAATGCACATCTGAAGTGAACCATCATTCTTTCGAACAAAGAAGACTGGCGCACCCCATGGGGACTTACTCGGTCTAATGAAGCGCTTATCTAGCAGATCCTTCAACTGATCCTTCAACTCCTTTAGCTTAGCTGGATCCATCCTGTAAGGTGGAATAGAGATAGGTTGTGTATCGGGTAGAAGATCAATACCAAAATCGATTTTCCTCTCTGGAGGAACACCTGGAAAATCATCAGGAAAGACCTCTAAATACTCACACACCACCTGAACTGATTGGATAGTCGGGGTTTCGGACTGAACATCCGTAACCCTAACTAAATGATATATGAAACTCTTGGAAATCATCTTTCTGGCTTTAAGATATGAAATGAATCAACCTGCTAGTACAGTCGAACTACCCTTCCACTCCAAGACCGACTCACCTAGAAAACGGAATTCGACCGCACGGGTTATACAATTTACAGAATCATAACACGCATAGAACCAATCCACTCTAAGAATAATATCAAAGTCAGTGATGGCTAACTCTACAAGGTCTACGGGGGTGACTTTATGCAAGATAGTGATTGGGCATCCTCTATACACCCGCTTAGCTACAACCAAATCACCAACATGAGTAGAAATTGAGAATGGCTCTGACAAAGTCTCGGGACTAACTCCAAAGCTACTAGCAATATAAGGAGTCACAAATGACAAGGTAGCCCCCGGATCTAGCAAAGCACAAACATCAATATGGAAAACTCGTAACATACTAGTGACCATATCCGGTGAAGTCTCCTGCTCTTGACATGAGGCGAGGGCATAGAATCTGTTTTGGCACTGCCCGCCACCCCAACTAGAAGATGCTCCCTGTAGAGCTGAACGCGTCGGAGCTGCTGCTGTTTTGATGGTTTGCGTGTGGCCTCTATCACCATCCTGTCTAGAAAAAAAGGCACGCTCGGCGCATGTGGCAGGACCTACCACACCCATATAAAATATCTAAGCCGAGCAAGCACTCTCCGACATGACTCTTTCCGCACTTTCCACAGGCTGGTTAGGTACGATCCACCTTTGTGTCCCTCTGGTCCCTTATTCTTGAAGCCCTACTCTTCTGATCACGGTTGGGTCTGGATGGGACACTAGTTGATGATGGTACTGGAACTAGTGACTTTGTCACGACCCGAACCTAGACCCGAATCGTAACATGGGACAAGGAACCCCGAAAGGCCCCAAGTCAACCCATGGCATAAGCATATATAACTTCAATCACTTTAATAGGAAGACTGATCATATAACATAGCAGAAACGTAGACATAACATAACATTTCATAACGTTCGGAAAAACACTGGACATATACATAAGCTGAATACTACATATTGTCTGAAAGCCTATACTGTGTAAGATGGGTTGATGGGACAACATCCCCAACTAACCCGACCAACAACTGAAACATAGAATAACATAAATGTCTAGTCAAACGTCCCTCGAAACATAAGGAATCACCAATAGAGCTTAAAACAAACACTGCGATGGACTAAGGATGACGATGAGCCTGAGAGCCAAGTCCTGTGTCATGAAACGATACCACATAGAAAGTTGCGGTCAGTACGTGAAATGTATCGAGTATGCAAGGTAAGTAAATTGGACATTTAAAACATGAAAAAATTCTTAAAACATCATAAAAGTGGGACACCATGCTTATCATAAACATCGTAACATAACGTAAGGCTCAAGGTTTTCAAATCATTCGTATACCATTCATTTTCATAATAATAAGAGAAACTTTATCAAATCATCACTTGAGAAAATATCATAAACATAACAATGCAGAAAACATGCGGAGCAATGGGATGACTCGTCATAACCAACACCATTATGGTACAGCCTTTCATGATGCCCCAGCTATCTCACTCAAGTGGGCAAAGTCACCCCTTGCTTGCCAACTGAGGGACGTGCATTATGTGATATCACAAAAAGAGAGGATCATTATCATTGTAATGTATCATTATAAACCCATGAGGGCACATGGTTATGAGACACCGGTATAGTCCTTTGAACGCCGGGCTACTCGGTGCTAGACCCGACTCCCAAAAACATGCATATTAGGCTCATACATAAATCAATAAGATCATTCATTAAGATTGATGGCTAAAATAAAAATTCATCATTCATTGATCCCCATTAAAACATGATTAGCCAAGAATCCAAAGGCCCTTTAGTCGGCCAACATCATCATGAGATTCATTTCATAAACCATATGTCATTTTTCAACATGTGGGCATTGACCAATACTTTACCATGCTTTACAATACTCAATTCATTTGAAAACATGCTTATAAACATGGGTAACTTGAAAACATGCTTTTCATCATTAATAGTTCATAAATCATAAAACCCATGCATAGTTGAAGATCATGCATATAACTTGTAAATAATCAAATCATGATGGATATTTGAATAAATTCATATTTCAAATCATAGATCATGCTGGCTTTATAAATATCAACAATTTAAGTGTAGATTATAAATCGATTCATCATAGATCATGCATAATTAGGATTAATTGAGTAGAAATTGATATCAATAAATTTATAATCGAAAATAGTTGTACAATCTGATCAAAATCCATGGGATATGATGTAAATCGCAATTCATAATAGCCCATTAGCAAAACATTATATTTTCACAAAATTGAATTCAATACTCCATGAGATTTTTGATAGATTTTCACTAATTAATAGAGAATGGGCATGGTGTGCACGCAAACACCCATTCATAACCCTACATACCTGGGTAAGATTAGATTCTAGAGTTCTTAAATGCCTAATGGAGAATTGATAGGGAAAAGCTTCAATTTATTCTTGATCTCTCTAAAATTCTCTTAATTTGCATGCATGGGAGTGGCTTATGAAAGAGGGATTTAACCTATCTTAACATGCCCAAAAAATGCATAAAACAATGAAGTTTAGGGCCTTAGAGCATTGAAAGGTCAAAAATACTGCAAACGAATATTCCATAAAAACCTTCCCTAGGCGAACCATTGACTGATCCCACGGGTCGTTGCAAGAAACCACGACTCGTGGTACCCAGTCGTTAGATCCACTGCTTCACTTTACAATTTTTGATCCTGCCCATCACTCGACAGTATGAGTCGTTACTTTAAAGGATGTGTCATTAGATCGATCATTGTCAGCTCTCTTCACAAACCTAAACTTACCACTAGCCTCACCACGACTCATTGTTACTTCCAATGAGTCGTGGTCTTGATCTTTTATATACACTGGAAATTCTAGTAACCAAACGACGACTGGTGACCACGGGTCATCACTTCTCACCATGAGTCGTTGGATGACTCGTCAAGGTCCAGCCCTTCCTATGATTACAAACAACGACTCATTGTTCCAAGCAATGAGTCGTTGCTTCGTCTATTATCACCTCTACCACCCAGACCTCCCTTATCATGATTTCTAACAATGACTCGTGGTGTCCCACCATGAGTCGTCATATCATCCTTCCTGAGAAATTTTCTCCAATTTTCAGCCAACTTCCCATTTTGATCCTGGGTCTAATCTTAGGCATTTTTGGGGTATTATAGTACTACCTCCATCTGCTGGGTGTACAGGACTATTTGAGCAAAGCCATTATCCTGAAGAAGCATTGTAGTCCGGCAATCCCGGACCAGGTAGTCTTCTATCCTGTGTACAAACCTGCTCACACGGGCTCTCTGATCTACCACAATCTCGGGTGCATATTTGGATAGATGAGTAAACTTCAATGCATACTCCTAAACCGTTATATTTCCTTGTTTAATATTCACAAACTTGGCCGCTTTGATCTCCCTCATCTCCCGAGGGAAGAATCGATGTAGAAAAGCGGCATAAAACTCATCCCAACTGATAGGGCCTACTCCAACTGCCCTACTATCCATCCACTATTTTAACCAAATGTGTGCGACCCTCTCAACAAATATGAGTCCAAATCAGCACACTCCTCTTTACTAACCCCCATAATCTGGGTGAACCTCAAAATCTCCTTAATGAACTCATGTTGATCCTCATCCACTTTCGATCAAAGGAACTCAAAAGGGTTCATCCTCAGAAAGTCTCTAACTCTTGCCACCGCCACATTCCCATTCTGAGGGAGATGTGCTACCTCCTGTTGATAGACCTAGCCGGTCAGGGCATGGGATAACATCTGAATTGTTGTATCTAAACTCAGCGTGGGCAACCGGCTCAAGTATATGCTCCGCATGGACTAGTGGAGCATGTTGGTGCCCGTCTCTGTTTCCACCCTCATGCCCACTTTTGTTTCTATTTCTTCTTTCGTTAACTCTGCAAGGAAGCATGATTCTATAAACTCATATAGCACGATTTATAAGGATAGAGACACATTTCACTGCGTGACATAGATCTTGAAAGAAGGAAACATTTCCTAAAAGTCTCATATCCACCTAGTCATAAGTGTGGCGCGCTTCACACCCATGAAAAAGACTCTACTTAATGCGGCTTTCGGACACCCTAAGACACTTAAAACCTAAGGCTATGATACCTGGTTTGTCATGACCCAAACATAGGCCCCGATCGAGACACGGAACATAAAACCCCGAGAGGCTCCAAGTCAACCCATGGAATGAACATACATCTAAATCAATAGATAAGAGTAAGATCATAATAAATAACATAGCATTAGTCTAGTCAAAAGATAACATCTGATTACCTGCACAAGTCTAAAACTAAAATACAACTATGTCTGAAAAGCCTCTAACACTAACGAGTTGATGGGACAAGACCCCGACTAACTCACTAGAATCTGAAAACTGAAAGGAAAAAAAATAAGTGATAAAAAAGTCCCTTGCAAGATGAGGACTCAGCAACTCTGATGCGGGAAGTACTGAAGTTGAGAATATGTCTATCAGCGGCACTGAGTTTGGATATCCAAGCCTGTATCATAAAATGATACAGCATAGAGTATGCGGTTAATACGTGGAATGCACCGAGTATGCAAGACAAGTAAAACCACTTAGGTAAAATCATTAAATCATGCATAATATAAAACATAATCAAGATAAGATTTTGAGAGTAGGGCTTGCATGCTATTTTCTAAAATCATGATCTGAACATAATCGAACATCATAACTGAATCGATTGACCCAAAGATGAAAACTAATAATCATAAGTAAAACTGAACATTGGGTCAAACCTACTGAAAACATATATCATGACTGATGTACATGCATAACTAAAATCATGAGGAACAATGGGAGACTCTTCATATAACTAACATTACCATGATAGAGCTTACGTGGTCCCGACTATCAGACTCAAGTGGGCAGAGCCGTCCAAAGCCTTGCTAGGGTTAAGGGTGCTACCATGATATCAATATCAAACTCAAGGCCCCTTAGGGGTAGCGGAAGATATAATACCCCTGAAGTGCCTAAGATTAAAACCAGGATTTAAAATTGGGAGTTGGCTGAATCTGGGAAAAATCCCATAGAATGGATGACTCAACGGATCATTGGTCCAACCAACGATCTATGGGAAATAGTCATGGGAAGAGTTGCCTGATAATAGTGGGGAAGTAACGAGCGACGTAACAACTTGTTGTTCGTTACAATGAGTCACTATGTTGAGTCATGATGGGAACTGGTCCTAAGCCTAAGGGGGAGTAACGGGGCATGGGATGACCCGTTGTGAGGAGTAATGGGTCGTGGTCACCAGTTGTGGGAAGGAGTACTGAAATTATCCAGTTAATGCAACAGGAGACAGCCACGACTCATGGTATGGAACCAGTCGTGGTGTGGCTCATCGGAAGACTTGATAAAGAACTTGAATGGGGAAACAACAGACGTCACAAAAAATCATTGCTGGAAAGAACGACTCATCCTGTCGTGTTATACCCCGGAAACCCAAAGATCATATCCGAGAGATGAAATGGAGAGAAGTTGAAATTTGGCATCAGGTACAGAATGAGTCATGCGGAGACTCGTGAGATACTCGTGGGGAAGGATAGGGAATAAAATTGAACTTGAGAAGATGAGACCCCACGGACATGACCAGGACCCGTGGTCAGGCCCCACAGTCGTTAGGTCAGTCGTGGGGTTGGTGAGATGGAAAAGAGAAGGAAGAAGGGCATTTTACTTTATGGGAGGTCCCCACGAGTCATGGTAAGCCCCCACGATTAGTGGGGTGAGTCGTGATCCAGCATGGAATAAATTTTGTCGAGGCCAAGGCAGTGTACATCACAAATGGTAACGACGAGTCATTATGTTGTCCGTTATGATCCCTGAAGACTTGAGAAGCAGTGAAACTCACGAGCTAAGCCACGAGTTGTTAACCTTGACGACGAGTCACTAGGTCCCCCATTAGGGCCACCTGGCAGTTATTTTCTGCAAATTAAGGGATTTTCCATAATTCCCTAGTTCCTAAGGCCTAAACTATGATGTTTTGGATTATGAATAGTGACTTTTAAAGTGTTTAAGTTTATTCTAGCCTTTATTCATACATGCATGCAACGTATAAAGGTTAGAGAGGGTGATCAAGCTAGTGTTCTTCAATTTTCTATTGGGCATTCAAAGAAGTGTAAAAATTAGCTACCAACATGTAGGGTTATGAATGGGTTATTCCTTTCACACCCATGCCCAATCACTATCTAAATTATGAGAATTCTATGTCTAATCTATGGGATTTAAACCCAAATGCATGAATTTTCTATTTCTATACATGGGTATGATCCAATTATGAATCTACTATTGAATTTTGAAGCATGGGCAATTTGTATAATGTTTTCAATTTACAAATCATGTTTCTAGTTTTATAAATTAAAAGCCCATTGATGAGATGTTCATGAAAGATGATATTTCTGATGAATATATGATGATGATGAGATATTATGATGAAAAACATATGTTAAAGCTACCTATGTTTACAAATATGTTGTTGAGGTGAATTGAGTATTTTAAGCATGATAAATCTTTGGGCAACACCCACATGTTTAAGTATGAATTATGATTTTCCAAAATTAAACTTACCACATGGTTTTGGAGTGAAGTCTCCTAAGTATATTTTAAAAGATTGTAGTATGTTTTGAGTTTAAGCCTTTCATATGCATAGCTTACTACATGGTTTTGGAGCAAAGACTCCCAATTATATTTTCAGTTTGTGGTATGTTTGAGCTAAAGCTTCTGATATGAATGATTTCATATTTGAGATGTTTTTGATTATTGAGCTTCGTCAATAGAAGATGTTGAGCTTTGTTATAAAAAAATGTAGAGCATATGCATGTTTTTGGGAGTAGTGTCGAGCACTGAGCAGGCTACGGGTTGATCACCCTATGCCTCAGAACTACGAGCCAACGTAAGTTTATACTACTATATATATGACTTTGGGACCTCCCTTGTGAGCTTCCCTTGCCCGAATGGGCCTTCAGCGTGATATCGATATCATGGTAGTGTCCCTAGCCCTGGCAAGGATTTGGACGGCTCTACCCACTTGAGTGTGATAGTTAAGACCACGTAAAGTCTATCGTGGTATATTGTTAAAAGACGAGTCTCCCATTATTCCTCATGATTTCAGATATGCATATTTCATTACTCATGAGATTTATATATTTATGCATGTTGTAAAGAAGGTTGACTCAATGTTCATCTTTACTTATAAATGTCATAATTTAGCTTTGAGTCAATCGATTTAGTTATGATGTAAGAAGCTATGTTATGTTACGTTATAAAGAGATCATGATTTCAGAAAGAATGCATGCAAGCCCTACTCTCATATTCTTAATGTTTATGTTTTACTTAATGTATTGTCTTTAAATGATTTTAATTACTTGGCGGTTTTACTTACCTTGCATACTCGGTAGATTCCACGTACTGACTGCATACTTTCTATGTTGTATCATTTCATTATACAGGACACGACTCTGAGGCTCATCCCCATCAGTAGTCCATTTCAGAGTTTAGCTAACAGCCCTTTTTGGTGAATCCTCATGTTTCGGGGGCCATATGTTCAGACATTGATGTTCCTTTTGTTTTAATTTTTGTCGGGTTAGTTGGGGATGTTGTCCCATCACCCCATCTGATATGATAGAGGCTTTCAGACTAATTGTAGTACTCAACTGTTATGCATATTCAGTACATTCCGCTTATCATGTTATGTTATGTTACATTTATGCTTCCTCTATGTCATATGTTTAGTATTCATCTTTAAGTGATATGAAGTTAGATGAAAGTTCATTTCATGGGCAGACTTGGAGACTCTCAGGGCTCCTTGTCCCCTGTTATGATCCGAGTCTACGTTCGGGTTATGACAAACTTGGTATTAGAGCCATAGGTTTGATGTGTCCTAGGGTATCTGAAAGCCGCTTTAAGTAGGGTCTTTTTCATGGGTGTGAAGCACGCCACACTTATGACGAAGAGGCTACGAGACATTTAGGAAATGTTCCTTTCTTTCATGATCCATGTCGTGCAATGAAAAGTCTTTCTGTCCTTCTAATTCGTGTTATTCGCAATTGAAGAATCATGGCTCCTCAAACAAGGAATGGTAGGAGAAATGGGAATGATGAAGGCCATAAGGATGGCAATGGAAATGGGCATCAGTAAGCCCCACTAGTTCAGGAGCCCCAGTCACTAGAGCCAGCTGCCCATGCTATTTTTTGAGCCGCTACTCAGATGCTTGTGCAGGCCTTGACTTCTTAGGTCAATCAGCAAGCTATTGCGCATATCCCGTAAAATGGCAATGCAACGGCAGTTCGAGTCAGAGACTTCTTGAGAATGAACCCATCGAAGTTCCTCGGGTCAAAGGTAGATGAGGACCCGCATGAGTTCTTGGATGAGATTACGAAGATCACCCAAATCATGGGGCTGAATGGTGTGTAGTGCGTAAGAGTTGGCCTTGTATCAGTTGAAAGGGGTCGCGCATATCTTGTTTCACCAATGTAAAGATAGAAGGGTCGTTGGATTGGGCCTTGTCACTCGGGAAGAGTTTCATGTTGCATTCCTTGATCAGTTCTTCCCTCATGAGACGAGGGATCTGAAGGCAGCTGAGTTTGTGAATTTGAAGCAAAGGAGAATGACAGTACAAGAGTATTCCCTTGAATTCACTCGCCTATCAAAATATGCCCCAGAGTTGGTAGTTGATTAGAGGGCGCAGGTGAGTAGAATCATCCATGGAGTAGCGGGCTATTTGGATAATGATTGTAGGACCTCTATGCTCCATCAGGATATGGACTTCACACAGATAGTGTTATACGCCCAGAAGATGGAGGAGGCACATCTAAGAGAGAGGAAGGCCAAGAGGGCCAGGACCATAGTCACAGCTTCTCATAGTCGGAATCAGGTGGTGGGCACCGACAACAAACTCACTAGAGATCATCAACTCCAGCCTCTCCAACACTGTGTGTCCCATGCAGTCCTAGGCATGACAAGAGAGGGTGAGCATGAGGCTCCAGGGGTCAGAGAAACAGACCCGTAGATTCTAGCATCCTAGCTTGCTGCGGATGTGGTCGAGGACATACGGGCCAATGTCTGGCAGGTTCAGGTATTTGTTTCGGGTGTGGGAAGCCCGGACACATGCTCAGAGATTTCCCAGCAGTAACGTAGGATCAGGATGGGGGCCGAGGCCTAGTCTTTAGTCCATCAGCCCCTCCTGCACGCTCAGCCCATCAGAGGGCATCGACTAGCACAACTAGTGGTCAACACCAAAATAGATTCTACACCCTAGCATCCCATTAGGAGCAGGAGGTCTCCCCGTATGTGGTCACTAGTATGTTACGATTTTTCCATATTGATGTTTATGCTTTGTTAGATCCGGGGGCTACCTTGTCTTTTGTGACACCTTATGTGGCCAATAGCTTCGGAGTCAGCCCTGAAGTCTTGTTAGAACCCTTCTCAGTTTCTACTCCATTATATGACTCAGTTATAGCTAGACGGGTATATAGATGTTGCCTAGTCTCAGCCCTTCAGAAGGTCACCTTAGTAGATTTGACAGAGTTAGCCATGACTGATTTTGATGTTATTCTCGACATGGATTTGCTATTTGCATGATATGCTTAAGTTAATTGTAGGACCTAGGCAGTAGAGTTCAGATTTCCGGGTGAGTTAATCTTAGAATGGACGGGTAGTTTAGTTGTGCTTGTAGGTCGTTTCATTTCCTACCTTAAGGCCAAAAAGATGATTTCTAAGGGTTGTGTGCACAATCTAGTTAGGGTTAAGTATGTTGAGTTCGAGACCCCGACTATCCATTCAGTTCTAATAGTACGTGAGTATCCAAAGGTCTTTCTAGATGATTTATCTGGAATCCCTCCTAAGCCGGGAAACCGATTTTGGTATTAAATTTCTTCCTGACACGTAGCCTATATCTAATCCTCCCTACAAAATGGCTCCAATAGAGCTAAAGGAGTTGAAAGAGCAGTTGAAGGAGTTGTTAGATAAGGGTTTCATTAGATCAAGCAAGTCTCCATGAGGTGCACCAGTTCTCTTTGTCCAAAAGAAAGATGGTTCCCTTCGTATGTGCATTGATTATCGGAAATTGAACAAATTCACCATCAAGAACAGGTATCCTCTACCTAGGATTGATGATTTATTTGACCAGCTTCAGGGTGCCAAGTGTTTCTCAAAGATAGATCTCAGATCCGGGTATCATTAGCTCAGAGTTCGGGAGTGTGATATCCCGAAGGCAGCCTTCAGGACGTGGTATGGTCATTATGAGTTTGTAGTTATGTATTTTGGACTAAAGAATGCTCCTGCAGCTTTTATGGACCTGATGAACAGGGTGTTCAAGCCATATATGGACATGTTTGTAATTATGTTTATTGAGGATATCTTGATATACTCTCAGAGCGAGGAGGAGCATGCCGCTTATTTGAGAATAGAGCTTCAGACCATCAAGGATCGCCAATTGTATGCCAAATTCAGCAAGTGGGAGTTCTAGTTGAACTCTGTAGCATTTTTGGGCCATGTGGTATCAAGTGAGGGCATCAAGGTGGATTATCAAAAAATAGAGGCGGTGAAGAATTGGCCTAGACTGGTGAATCCGTTAGATATTCAGAGTTTCTTAGGTTTACCTGGAAACTATCAGAGGTTTGTTGAAGGTTTCTCATCTATTTCTGCACCTTCTACCAAATTGACTCAGAAGAAGGTGAAGTTCAAATGGTCGGAGGCTTTTGAGAAGAGCTTCAAAGAGTTGAAGAGTCGGCTTACTTCAACACCAGTTTTAACTCTACCAGAGGGTACCGATGGATTCGTAGTGTATTATGATTCTTTAAGGATCGGACTTGGGTGTGTGTTGATGCAGCACATAAAACTTATAGCCTATGCCTCTAGGAAGTTGAAAGTTCATGAGAGGAATTACCAGACCCATGATCTTGAATTGGTCGTGGTGGTGTTCGCATTGAAGATATGGAGACATTATTTGTATGGGTTCCATTTGGATGTGTTTATGGACCACAAGAGCTTACAATATGTGTTCATGCAGAAAGATCTCAATCTTCGGCAAAGGAGGTGATCGGAGCTACTTAAGGACTACGATATTAGTTTCCTTTACAATCTGGGTAAGGCTAATGTGGTAGAAGACGCACTTAGTAGACTCTCTATGGAGAGTGTGTCCCATGTGGATGAAGGGAAGAAGGAGCTGGTGAAAGATGTGCATTGATGAGCCCGCAAGTGTACGGGTCGTACAAGTAATACAGTGGCTCTTTTTAAGAACCGGAATGTCGAACCCACAGGAATAGGAATATGGGGTGAAACC
>JACEIK010002046.1:126051-161884 GCA_018107945.1 Datura stramonium | reverse complement strand
TACAATTTACATGAGAATGTACACACATTATTAGACAAACAAGACAAAAGTTATACATTTGAGTATCGATTTGGCATATAAATATGCCCCTTATCATGCATCGAATCGCTAGGTTGGAAGTTAGGTTGGTTGACTCGATCGATGATGGTGTTTTTGTCCAGAACGGATCAAAATTGTCCTTGGTGACTGATGTGAAGGCTAGACAAGATGAGGAATTGATTTTGGTAAAGTTGAAGGAATTCGTTCAAAGTCAAAAGGTGGAGGTCTTCTCCCAAGGGGGAGATGGTGTGCTTCGACACCAAGGTCACCTATGTGCTCCAGATGTTGATGATTGGAGGAGTCAGATGTTGCATGAGGCTCATGGAACCAGGTATTCTATCCATCTAGGTGCCACCAAGATGTACCGTGACTTATGAAAATCTATTGGTGGAATGGCATGAAGAAGGACATTGCAGAATTTGTAGCCAAGTGTCCGAACTGTCAGCAAGTAAAGGTTGAGGACTAGAGACTAGGAGGTGTACTTCAGGATATCAACACTCCTACTTGAAAATGGGAAGAAATTAATATGGATTTCATCATAGGCTTACCTCGTACTCGCCGACAACATTACTCCATTTGAGTTGTGGTAGACATGTTGACTAAGGCTGCACATTTTCTACCGGTTAAAACTATAGATTCGGCGGAGGATTATGCCAAGATATGTATCCGGGAGGTAGTTCGATTTCATGGAGTGCCCTTATCCATCATTTCAGACAGAGGTGCTCAATTTACCTCTCAATTTTAGAGTTCATTACAAAAAGGACTTGATACATAGGTTAAACTCAGCACAGCATTCCACCTACAAATGGATGTTCAAGTGGAGCGGACAGTTCAGACTCTCGAAGACATGTTGAGAGCATGCGATATGGACTTCAAAGGTAGTTGGGATGATCACTTTCCCCTGATTGAATTTGCTTACAATAACAGCTATCACTCCAGCATTCAGATGGCACCGTTCGAGGCTCTCTATGGGTCGAGATATAGATCGCCCATCAGATGGTTTTAGGTTGGTGAGGTAGCTATGGTAGGACTAGATTTGGTTCATGAGGCTATGGAGAAGTTTCAATTGATAAGGGACAAGTTGAAAACCGCTCAAGAGTCGCCAAAAGTCCTATGCCGATATGAGGAGGAGAGAACTTGAGTTCAAGCTGGATGACTAGGTGTTCTTGAAGGTATCTCACATGAAGGGAGTGATGCGGTTTGGAAAGAAAGGAAAATGCAGCCCTCGTTATATTGGCCCCTACCGGATTGTTAAACAGGTTGTTAAGGTTGCATACGAGTTGGAGTTTCCCTTAGAGCTATCTTCCATGCATCCTGTATTTCATGTATCGCTCTTGAAGAAACATTTGAGTGATCCAACTCTAGTTGTCCCGGTGGACAATGTTAATGTGAAAGACGACCTTAGTTATGAGGAGGTTCCCATGGAAATACTGGATCGACAGGTTTGAAGGCTAAGTAACAAGGAAGTAGCTTCAATCAAAGTGTTATTTAGGAATTAACATGTTGAAGGAGCTGCATGGGAAGCCGAAGAGGATATGATGGCTAGATACCCACATTTATTATCTATCGGCTTAGTTTCAACTTGAGGTATCCGTTTTACCCTAAAACTCTATTTAGTTTTCATGTTCAGTTCATGTGTGCAAGTTTATTTTATGTATATGGATGTGTGTATGATTTGTGAATTCGGTTCATCTATGTAATTTGAATCGGAGGTAGTCAGTCCGCCAATTCTCGATTTAAATGATCAGTATTTGAATATGATAATTGCATTTTCTCTTCTTTTCTGTGTGTTTTCCAACATTGGAGGATGAATGTTCCAAAGGGGAGATATTGTTATACCCCATAAGCCCAAAGATCAGACCCGAGGGTTGAAACGGAGAGAAGTTGAAATTTGGCATCAGGTACAAAATGAGTCATGGGAAGACTCGTAAGATTAACCCACAAGTTGTGATGTTACTCGTGGGGGAAGGCTAGGAATGAAATTTAACTTGAGAAGATGAGACCCCACGGGCATGACCACAACTCATGGTCAGGGACCACAAGTCATTAGGTCGGTTGTGGGGTGGGTGGGATGGAAAAGAGAAGGGAGAAGGGCAGTGTACTTGACGGGAGGTCCCCACGATTTGTGGTCAACCCCCATGATTCGTGGGGTGAGTCATGATCCAACATGGAATAAATTTTGTTGAGGCCAAGGAAGTGTACATCACGAATGGTGACCACGAGTCGTGGTCACCAGGAATGAGTCGCTATGTTGTCCGTTATGAGCCCTGAAGACTTGAGAAGCAGTGAACCTCATGAGCTAAGCCACGATTCATTGCCCTTGACGACAAGTCGTTAGGTCCCCCATTAAGGCCACCTGGCAGTTATTTTATTTGAATTTAGTAATGGCTTTTCCGTAATTCCTAAGTTCCTAAGGCCTAAACTACGATGTTTTGGATTATGAATAGTGACTTTTAAAGGGGTTAAGTTCATTCTAGGTCTTATTCATCCATGCATGCAAGGTAGAAAGATTATAGAGGGTGATCAAGCTAGTGTTCTTCAATTTCCTTCAATTTCCTATTGGGCATTCAAAGAAGTGTAAGAATTAACTATCAACATGTATGTAGGGTTATGAATGGGTGATTCCTTTCACACCTATGCCCAATCCCTATCTAAATTATGAGAATTCTATGTCTCGTCTATGGTATTTTAACCCAAATGCATGAACTTTCTATTTCTATACATCGGTATGATCCAATTATAAATCTACTATTGAATTATGAATCATGGACAATTTTTATAATGTTTTCAAATCATGTTTCTAGTTTTATAAATTAAAAGCCCATTGATGAGATGTTCATGAAAAATGAGATTTGTGATAAATATATGATGATGATGAGAAAGTGTTCGGTGGTCTGGATGACTACACGCAAGTGCACGTGGTCGAACAAGTAGTAAATGGCTTAAGTAAGCCAAGTATCGATCCCACAGGGACTGGACTACGGGGCAAATCTACTCAAGTGTCACTTAACGTAACTCTAAAAATGCGGACAACAATGTAAAGAAAAGTTTTTATATTTTGTTTCCTAAATTTGTACTAAGTCTAAAATGAATATACGGTTTTGAGTCGAACTATGAATGTAGGCATCTTTGAGGCTAAAAACGAACATGTAAGAAATAAAATATCGATACAAGTGGTTAATCTTTCTTCCAGTTTCTAGTCGGAACTTAGGCCTATGGATTAAAACTCTCGTATTTAACCCAACTTAAGAATCATGAACCTTCCGCCTACATTTAAAGTGATAAGAAGCAATTCATGTTCTATCCATACAAAGCGATTCCGTAATTGACTAATACGACTTTCAGTATCTTTCTATCCTAAAGGCTTCCACCTACATTTCTGTGATAAGAAGCAATTCATGTTCTATCCATACAAAACTGATTCCGTAATTGACTAATACGACTTTCAGGTATATTTCTATCCTAAAGGTAAATCAATTATCAATTTTCCCAAACTAAGAAGAGATCATATCCTATTAATTCACAACTTTCCAATTTCGTGCTCTCTCGACTGAAACCGGACTTTTTAGATATACATTAACATTGGCCAAATATTAATGCAGTAAGAACAAGAATTAATAGAACAACCATGGAAGAAAAGATGAAGAACCAAATGATCAACAATCACATTTCAATACAAATGTTCTTAACCTCAGCAAGAAGTGAAATTAGCCACTCATTTGTGGATTAAACATCATCAAATGAGTACCTCAGCAAGTGAAATTAGCCACTCATTTGTGGGTTAAACATCGTTAAATGAGTGTAAATCATAAGCAAACAATTGAAAGAAAGGAGAAAGAGATAGAGAAAAACCCTAAGATTTTCGTCCTCAATCGCCCTGTAACCCACGTTTCTTGCTCCACCAAGTCGAATAATTAAAATGAACCTAAGTGTCTCTATTTATACTGGTGGAATTTTTCCCGAGAATAGCTAACGTGTACGGAGTGCACGCGGAGCACCGCTCGTGACACGGTGAAAAACGCTGAAGATCTCTCGGAATTTGGTCGCCTGGCAATTATCCCCAACGTGGCTTGCCTAACGTACACGGTGCGAATGCGCACCTTCATCAGAATGTCAAGTTCCAGGTAATTAGGTCCAACGCGTTACTTAACACGAACGCCGACCCTCTCGGGAATTCTTGCCAATTAAACTTATTTAATGCATCCAGACGGTAATATGGACACTGGCCCATCAAGTGAGCCTCTTTATTCCCCGCTTCCTTGGCCATTTCTTTCACTTTCGGTGTCCATTTCCGATTCCTCTGGCCATGCCTCTTAGCTCATTAAAAGCGTACATTTTTCCTGCAAAACAACGCTAATCATGTTGGCTAGTATAATTTCACACTTTCCCTACAATTTAGCATGAGAATGTACAAAATTGTTGGACAACAAGGCAAAAACAACGCATTTGAGTATCACTTGGGCATATAAATATGCCCCCAGATCACTTTACCCCACACTTAAAATCTTGTTCGTCCTCAACGCGCAATCTTACACCTCATGCAAATTGACACCCCATCATGCTACTTCCGGCTCGAAATCTGAGCTACGGTTATACCGACATTTACATAACAAATCATCAAGAAAACCATGCATAGTATCATCATTTCATTAATGACATTCAACATATCAAGACCTCCCAGACTTAAGAATCGACTCGACATCGGCAAATCCATGCAAATTAGCTGGACCAAGATATCCTACACGAATTCATTCTTTCGTCAAGCATGTGCCCTCACAACATAAGAGAATTTCCCCCTTTTTAATCACTTGAACTCTAAAATATTTCATGCAGGGGCATATACACACAATTTCACTCTCTCTCCCAAAAGAATTCACATGCATCGGCATGAACCATAGGCTTGCCTCTTGTGTATTACTTCCACTAATATAAGGATGCGTGATGTCGATCACGTAGGAATTTAACGGTTGTAATGTGCTAAGGAACTAGTATATAATCGGCTAACCAATAATAGCAACTAGCATCCTTAAGCGCTTTTTCAATACATCCCATCACATTCGGGCATTATTTCTTCCTTCCTCCTCCCATTCTTGGAAGTCTTTCTTTATTTTTGTCCCCCACTTCTCTAAGCACACTGGACTTTCAACAACAAAGATTAGTTATACATCTTTATTTTCTTTAAATCCGGCAAGTGCACCTTGACTCTTTTTCTTACTTTCATCACTTTATTTTTTCTTAAAAAACGTTTTAATTATATTAGATTTTAATTAAAAAAGAAAAAATTAATTTTTTCTTGAGCGCTTTAAGTGAGCCGGATTAGATTTACGGATAATGAAAAGAAAGGGTTAAGCTTGGTTTACACCTTTTCTATAAAAAGAAAAAAATAGGCTAAAGGCTCAATGGGCTAACTAGGGATTTGACATTCGAGGTGGGTATGAAAAGAAAACTTTAGGTTAAAACAAAGAAACGCCTACCATCCTTTCCTACACTACACTTCCTTCATTTCGTTTCGTACACACAACAGCAAGTTCTAGACACTTCACAATAGCATGGAATAATTGGAGACCTCACTAGGCCACTCTGCTGCACATGCTCAACTCAAGACATATTTTCAGAGACTCTTCAATCAGCTACTTACAAGAATTCAAACATACCTCAATCACACCGAATCGAATTTTGTGGCCTAGGTATCTCACATATGTACCAAATTGCATGCTTTCATACGAATCACCTTGTATCTCTAAATATCATACAACACGCAACAAGAGCCTCAGCCATAGTGTAGCAACACGCATGGGATACAACCAACAAACAAAACTCGATGCATAAAAAGCTACTCCTATCGACTACATTTCCCTTAAGACGGTTGTCATCCATCCATCATAGGGAACGGTCACTATTTACGACTTCGGTTCAATGTGGGACTTCTTCTCGTAAAAGAACCAAAAACAAAACGTCGAAACCCAATCATAAAAATAATTAACGAAAAATTTTAAAAATATCGATGATTTCGATAAAATAAAAATAAAAAGAAAATATTACACACTAGCTAACAACATTCAAGCAAAGACACAAATGCTTCAACAAGATAATTACAATAAGTAAACATACACACAAAAAGCACAGGGTCACAATTTTTTCTGCTAATAACAACAATAACATGCATATACATACAAATCAAGACAAAACCAGCACCACCTAACTACTCCCCACCCCACACTTAAAAACTGAACATTGTCCCCATGTTCATACAAATAACAAAGCACAAACAAGTGAGTGGTGGAACTCGATCAATCAAAGTATTCCACTTCTTCGTCAAAGCCGCCGCCTCGCTTCCCATGTCTCGACCTCCCGCGCTGCCCTCCTCCGACTCAACATCGGAATCCTCGCGACATGTCTCCTCGTCGCAGACATCATCATCCAAGGGCTCCACAAAGCCGGGCCCACCCAACATACAGCCCAGGCATTTTCGCTAAAAAGGGTAGTCTAGGCCGAGCTGCCACGCTCATCTTCCGTCGCCGGGCCTCTCCCGCCTATGAAGAATCGAGCATCTGCATCCCGAACATGCGGCCATGTATCGATCATCCCGAGCATGTCGCTCGGCTAGTGTAAGAATCGGCCCGTGAGTGGTGTCAGCCTGGTCTGTGACGTCCACGGCACGCCTCTCCATCTGCGGATATAATCCAGTGGCCTCTTCCTCAATATCTAGGCTCCCTCAGAACGTGGTCAGCAAACCACGAAACCCGTACCGTGCCCTTGATGCAAATGGGCTCTGTTCATGGCGGATATGATCACCGCCCAACATTGATCTCAAATTTTCATCAGTGGCATACAATTAAGCACACGCGATCCTCGTGACATCTCGTCATATGCACCCCCGAAATTAGGCAAGAACACACTATTTTCAGCCGTATCTGGCTTCGTTCATCCGTGAGTAGGCAATGTCCATAGTGGGCCCTCTCCTTATGCCTACTCCAAATATAATGCTTCGAATGGGCTCCACACAAGGTGCCTGATGTCCGCGTATGGTGGAGTAATATTCAACTGCCAGAGTACATGGGTGTCTCGTGGTTCTCGCGCTCTCATGATGGCATTCAGTGATGAGGCTCAAGAGTGACAACTGCCCCTTATTTTGATGGTGGATCAAGGAGCTGTCAGTTCCAGCTTTGCATAACTCCCCGACTGCATTGTACCTTTGGGCTCTTCAAAGATGAATCTCACTGGCAAGTGTCAATCCGGTGACTATTCGAGGAACTCCTATGCTAACGGCTCCCTTGCAATGTGCTCCTCAGGGAAGTACTTGTTTTCTTTATGCTTCGTGTACCATTTCTTCCCTTCCTCTCGTCACCACCCAAGTTCGTGACGGCGCGTTGGCCGGGCAAGTGGAATCAGCTGGTAAAGGCTGGACTCGGCTGCTCCTGGGCCTAATCCTTTTTCCGGCGCCCGATGTAGATGCGCCTTCCCCTTGTCTTGCCTGCTCGACATCGTTCCCGTCCACAAAGCGCATAATCCCAATGTCTGGCCAATTTAGAATTAGCTTCGACTAAGGTTGGGTTAAATAGGACACCACACTTGATCTTTTTAGCCACAATTATAGCATTACGGCAAGAATATACTTATTTCTAATTTACATAAACAAAAAACAAACAAAAACACAAACAACATGCCTTGTGCATTCAGAGAATTCGACGGTATAAATTCATTTGTACTACTCGTACTTCGTACAACTAATCACACATTACCATCGATCACAATTTTATACAAAGCACTTAGCAAGGAAAAAGAAAAAAAGAAAACTATTTATCTACACAAAACCTATGCAATTCACTAATTTCAGGTAATTCGACAATTTCATGCCATTTCAACGACTTTATTCCCGAAAATTTATCGCGCCTTAGCATAATAACGTTAAGCAAAACACAATTCACCTCACCCAACAATTTTTCACATTTCTACGTCAATTTAACATCTTCCTATTCACATACCAACCCTAGCTAGCAATTTCAAAAATTCAATCCAACATGTAATTATCGCTCATAATCACAACGATACTATGAACATCAATCAACAATAACTTAAATGAATTTAAGCTCAATTTGTACTTAGGGCAAGGTTTACTCACCTCTCATGCTCAAAATCAAAATTCGACAAGAATTGAGGTTGAGTTCAAGAACATACCTTAATCCGATGATATCGAATAAAAGTTGATGAAATTCTCGATCCTAGGTCCGGTCACGTTGAGGAAGGAGGGCTTTTGGGGTTTATCATGAGGGAATGGGAAATGGAAAATGAGGCGATTTTGGTGTTAAACAGGGGATTTCACATGTCACCCGGTGACCTCGGTGTGACCCGACGCGACTACACTTCAACGTGTCACGGAGGGATCGTGTAGCACCCTCCGTGACACGAGCCATCGCGCCAGCATTCGGTAATTTCTTATAAATTGTAATATAAGCCTAATCAAGCCACTGAGGTAACGCGGAGGCTCTCCTCCGTGACACGGAGCCAACGTGTGGGCTCACTGCTTTTGCCACCTTAATTTTTTTTTTTTACTCGATTTTTCCTCTCAAGGATTCTTTCCATTTTTGCCCTCCGTTCAACCTGAAATTTATCTTACAACAAGAAATTGGTTAGAATTCATAGGTTTGAAAAAACACAACACAATATTTTATTTTTATATTTACACAATTTTTTTCTTTTCTTTTTTTGTTCTTTTTTCTTTATCTCGTACATTTATAATACAATAAATTCAATGTTGCCTCCCGTGCAGCCGCCTAGTTTACCGTCGCGCTCGACGTCCTTACGCTGGCCCCGCCCTAGTGGTGACAGACGCTTCTCACGAACACGTCCTCACCCCCGCTGCTTACCCTCGTCGTGGGTTTTCCCATTAACTCTAGTGTTCAACGCCCGAGCAACATCAGCTTGCTCAAGTACCTGATCACCGAGTTCCTCTGCATAAGGCGGAGCTTGGTGGCCTTGTACACATCGAACACCTCCACCTTGTCATGCACTCGCAAAGTTAGCCGCCCCGCAGCCTACATCTATTAACTCTTTCCCGGTCGCCAAGAAAGGGACGTCCTAAAATGGGACTTCCGCATTCCGGCTCGAAGTCCAAAGACAACGAAGTCTACCGGGAAGATAAGGGAGCGACTTGTACCAACACGTCCTCCACAATACCATCTGGTCTTGCCAAGGAACGATCCGCGAGCTGCAAGATCACCGTTGTTGGTCTAGGACTCCCTAGCCCCAACTTATTGAATACCGAGGTCGGCATCAGGTTAATGCTCGCTCCCAAATCACATAATCCGCGAGCTCGGATACTCGCCCACTGTTATCTCGTATTGTAAAGCTCCTGTGGTCCTTGAGCTTTGTGGGCAACTGCTCTCTATCCTAGAAGTGCACTTGTAGCAGCCACCTGGCATACTCGGGGCCAACTTGCTTTTTGCTCCGCCATGATGTCCTTAATGTACTTTTATGTACTTCGGCACTCCCTGCAAAACATCGATAAGAGGTAAGTTAATGTGTACCTGTTTAAGCACCTCCATGAACTTTTTGAAACACGCCCTCCTTGTGTTTCTTTAATCGTTGAGGGAATGGGGGTGAGGTCTTTCTGCTCAAAGATCCTTTTTCTTCCCCTTTCATCACTTTGCTCCCTCTCCGTTTCTCGCTGCTCCTGACTGTTGAGATGGTCTTTCCGGTTCCACCTCCTTAAGCCGCAAACCACTCCTGTGGTCACCGCATTCACCTCGCTTGGGCTGGGGTCCGTGTCGCTGGAAGTCCTCCTCTAGGCCTCGGTGTTTTGGGCTCAGCAAATTGCCTAAACTCTGCAGCCAGGCCCGGGCCGTCTAGATGACTAAACACAAGTGCACGTGGTCGAACAAGTAGTAAGTGGCTCAAGTAAGCTGGGCATTGATCCCACAGGACCTGACTACAGGCAAAATCTACCTGTCAATTTACCGTAACTCTAGAAAATGCATAATAAATGTAAAGAAAGTTTTTATATTTTGTTATCTAATTTTATACTAAGGCTAAAAATAAATATACAAGTGAGTCTGAACTATGAATGTGAGCATGCCGAGGCTAAAACGAACATGTAAAGAAATTAATTATCTATACAAATTGGTTTATATTCCTGGCTGCTACATCTAACTTATGCCTATGGATAAAACTCTCGTATTTAACCCAACTTAAGAATCATGAACCTTCCACCTACATTTCTATGATAAGAAGAAATTGTTCTAGCCATACAAACCGATTCCACAATTGACTAATGACTTTCGTGTATATTTCTATCCTGAAGGTAAATCAATTCTCAATCTTCCCAAACTAAGAAAAGATCATATCCTATTAATTCACAACTTTCCAATTTCGTGCCTTCTCGAGTGAAACCGACACTTTATAGATTTACATCAACATTGGCCAAACATTAATGCAAGAAGAACAAGAATTAATAGAACAACCATGGAAGAAAAGATGAAAAAACCAAATGATCAACAATTAAATTTCAATACATTTGTTCCTAACCTCAAGAGAAGTGAAATTGAAGCCACTCATTCGTGGGATTAAACATCGCAAATGAGTGTAAATCATACAAACAATTGAAAGAAAGGAGAAAGGGATAGAGAAACCCTAAGAATTTCGTCCTCAACTGCTCGTAACCCACATTCTTGCTCCACCAAGTCGAATAATTAAAAATGAACCTAAGCAGTTCTATTTATACCGGTGGGAATTTTTCCCTAATAACAAGCAACGTGTCACGGAGTGCATCGTGAGCACTGCCCATGACACAGTGCAAACGCGGAAGCTCTCTGGAATTTGGTCGTCCAGGTACTATCCTCAACGTGGCACGACACGCAACGCTGCAAAGCTTGCCTAACGTGACACGGTGCGAACGCGCACCTTCACTGGAATGTCAAGTTCCGTGTAATTAGGTCCAACGTTACAAGACGAACGCTGACCCTCTCTCGAATCTTTTGCCAATTAAATCCTCCGACAATGTATCCGCGATGGTACAGACACGCGCCCATCGTGGAGCCTCTTATTCCCTCGCTTTCCTTGGCCATTCCTTACTCGCTTCCGAGTCCATTTCTGCTTCCTCCCAACATGCCTCTAGCTCATTAAAAGTACATTTTTCCCGCAAAACAACGCTAATCATGTTGGTTAGTATAATTCACACTTCCACATAATTTACATGAGAATGTAAAACATTGCTGGATAAACAAGGCAAAAACAACGCATTTGAGTATCACTGGGCATATAAATATGCCCCATCATTATCCTCAAGATGGATTGGGTATTTGCATATTATGCCTCAAGAATTGTAGAACCCGGTAGTAGAGTTTAGATTTGCAAGAGAGTCTAGAGTGGAAGGGTAGCTTAGCTATGCCTCGTAGGCTGCTTCATTTCCTACCTTAAGGCCGAAGGATGATTTCCAAAGGTTGTATACCATATAGTTGTGGTTAAGAATATTGAGTCGTAGACCCCGACTTTCCGCATAGCCTTAAAGAGGTATGTGGGTATCCTAAGTCTTCCCCGATTATTTACCGGGAATCCTCCTGAGCGTGAGATCGATCTTGGTATTTACTTTCCCGGCCACATAGCCTATATCTATTCCTCCCTACGTAATGGCTCCATCCGAGATAAAGGAGTTGAATATATTTAAAGGATTTGTTAGATAAGGTTTCATTAGACTCAAAGCAAGTCCCTATACGGTGCACCAGTTCTCTTTTTCCAAAAGAAGGATGGTTCTCTTCGTATATGTATTGACTATCGGCAATTGAACAAAGTCACCATCAAGAATAGGTATCCTCTACCCAAGATTGATAATTTATTCGACTAGCCTGTGGTTCTAAGTGTTTCCCAAGATAGATCTCATATCCAGGTACCATCAGCTCAGGGTTGGGGAGAGCGGACATCTCGGGAAGACAGCCTTCAGACGCGGTATGGTCATTATGAGTTTGTAGTTATGTCTTTTGGACTAACGAATGCTCCTGCAGCTTTATGGACTTGATGAATGTAGGAAACAAGATGTACCTCGATATGTTTGTGATTGTGTTGATTGATGAATGTTGATAGACTCTGAGTAAGGAGGATTATGCTGCCCTTTTGCAGAATAGTGTCAGGATTCTCAAAGATCGCCAGCTATATGCTAAATTTAGCAAGTGCAAATTTTGGTTGAACTGTGGCATTTTTGGGCCATGGTATCAAGGAGGGTATAAAGGTGGACTCTCGTGAAATAGAAGTTATGGAAGAATTGGCTCTGCTGAATCCTTCGTATATTCGGAGCTTCTGCGGTTTAGCCATCTACTATCGGAGGTTCATTGAAGGTTTCATCTATTGCAGCACCTTCACCAAATTGACCGTAATAGGTGTGAAGTTCCAATGGCCTGAGGCTTGTGAGAAGAGCTTCCACGAGTTGAAGACCACTTACTTTAGCACCACGATGTTGACTCTACCTCGAGGGTGCTGATGGGTTTGTGGTGTATTGTGATGCTTCAAGGATCAGACTTGGGTGTGTATTGATGCAGCACAGAAAGGTTATAGCATATGCCTCTAGACAGTTGTTCATGAGGAGAATTACTCCGACCCATGACTTGAATTGGCCACGGTGGTATTTTTTCGAAGATATGGCGACATTATTTGTAATGGGGTCCATGTGTATGTGTTCACGGACCATAAGAGTTTGCAATATGTGTTTACCTAGAAGGACCTCGATCTTCGGCAAAGGAGGTGGTTGAGCTACTGGGCAACACATATGAGTGTGCTTTACCATCCTGGCCTCAAGGCCAATGTAGAAGACGCACCTTCGCAGGACTCTATGGAGAGTGTGGCTCATGTGGATGAGGGGAGGAAGGAGCTAGTGAAGGATGTGCATCGGCTCGCAAGGTTTGGAGTTAGGTTGGTGCACTTTACCGATGGCGGTGTTATTGTTCGTAACGAATCAGAATTTTCAAGTGATGACTTATGTAAATGCTAGACAAGATGAGGACCCTATTTTGGTAAAGTTAAAGGAAGCGCTTCAAAATCGTAAGGTAGTAGGTCTCTCTCCAAAGAGAGATGGTGTGCCTCAATACTGTGGTCACCTATGTTCCAGATGTTGATGATTTGAGGAGTCAAATGTTGCACGAGGCTCATGGATCCAGGTATTATATCCATCCGTGTGCAACCAACATACCATGACTTACGGGAAGTCTATTGCGGAATGGCACGAAGAAGGACATCGCGGAGTTTGTAGCAAAGTGTCCAAACTATCAGCAAGTGAAGGTCGAGCATCAAAGACCGGGAGGTGTGCTTCATATCAATATTCCTATCGGAAGTGGGAAGAAATTAATATAGATTTATCACAAGTCTTAATCGTGATTTACTGACAATATGACTCCATTTGGGTGTGGTAGACAAAGCCGACTCAAGGCTATTCACTTTCTATAGTTGACCACCGATTCTGCTGCAGGATTATGCTAAGCTATACATTCAAGAGTTGGTTCGATTTCGCATGGAGTCTCTTGTCCATCATATCAGATAGAGGTACCTAATTTACCTTTAGTTTTGGAGATGGTTTCAAAAGGACTTGGTACTTAGGTTAAGTTCAGCATGCCTTTCACCCGCAAACGGATGGCCTGCTGCAGTAGATAATTCAGACTCTCAAATACATGTTGAGAGCATGTGTGATAGACATCAAAGGAAGTTGGGATGATTACCTACTTTTTATCAAGTTTGCATACAATAACATCAATCATTTCAGTATTTAGATGGCGCTCGTTTAAGGCTCTCTATGGGCAAGAGATGTAGATCATCCATTGGTTGGTTTAAGGTTTGTGAAGTGTAAGGCGATAAGACCAAACATTTGGTTCATGAGGCTACGGAGAAGGTTCGCTGATAAGGGACAAAGCTGAAAACCGCCGCAGTCGCCAAAAGTCCTATGCCGATGTGCGGAGAAGGAGTTAGAATTTGAAGTTGATGATTGGGTATTTCTCGAAGGTGTCTCCCAGAATGGAGTGATGAGGTTCGAAAGAAAGGAAAACACTTAGTCCTGCTTTGTCGGCCCGTAAGATAGTGGGACATCTTGGAAAGGCAGTGATACAAATTGGAGTTACCCTCAGACTAGCTTCGTGCATCCTATTTTCCATGTATCACTTAAGAAGTGTTTGGGTGATCTAGCTCTAGTTGTCCCGATGAACAAAGTAAGTTGGTGTGAAAGATAGCCTCGCTCCGAGGAGGTTTTGGTGAAAATACCGGATCGTCCGGTTCGAAGGCTAAGGAACAAGGAAGTAGCTTACGCCAAAGTGTTATGGAGGAACGAGCATGTTGAGGAGCCACGTGGGAAGCCGGCTACGTGCAATGGCTAGATACCCACATTTATTCCCTAATGTGTCAAAGCCCAGCCTGAGGTATCGGGGCTTTTGCTCTCACCCTATTTAGTTTACATGTTCGGGCTCATGTGCCCAAGTTTCTTCTATGTATATGGATGTATGTATGATTCATGAATTTCGCCCGCCTATGTAGTTTGAATCTGAGATAGTCATTCCACGCTTTCACTTAAATGATCAATATTTCTGAATGCGATGATTGCATTTCTCGCATTTTTGTATTTTTCCACATCTGAGGATGAATGTTCCAATGGGAAGATATCGTTATACCCCGAAGCCCAAAGATCGATCCGGGAGTTAAAATGGAGAAAACCTCAAAACTAGCACCAGGTACGAATGGGTCGGGAGGTGACCCATGGAGCGGCCTATGAGTCATGACGTGACTGTGGTGAAGCCCCGATGATGAGTTTGAAATGGAATTAGATCCCCACGGTCAAGACCATGAGTTGTGGTCAGGCCCCACGACTCGTTAGGTCAATCGGGGGAGTCGTGACTAAGAAAAGAGGAAGAAGGAGGCGTTGTACCTACCGTAAGGTCCCTACGAGTCATGGTCAGCCACCATGATTCGTGGGATGAGGCGTGTTAATCGATGGAAGCTAATTGAAAATCATAGGTGGTGTATAGACGAGTGGCGACCACGAGTCGTGGTCACCCAATAACGAGCCGTGAAGTCTCCCATTACTAGCCCGCATAACCGCTAGGGCAAAGCAGTACTTGATGGATCATGCCAAGAGTCATGACAAAGGGACGATTCGCTATGTCCTCATGGAGACTAAATCGCGCTATTTTCCTCAATTTAGTAAGGGCTATTCCGTCATTCCTACTATCCTAAGGCCTAAACTACGTCATTTTGAGTTATAAATGATGACTTTTAAGAGGGTTAAGTTCATTTTAGCTCATTCATGCATGCAAGAGTGAAATCTAGAGAGGTGATCAAGGCAATTTCCCCAAGGTTCTCTTCAATTTTCTTCGGGCATTCGGCGGAGTGTAAGAACTGGGCCATTCAAGCATATAGGGTAATGAATGGGTGAAATCTTTCACACCCATGCCCAATCCCTCTCTAAATGATGAATTTCCAATTGCAAATCTATGGGGTTTTAACCCAATGCATGAAGTTCCTAATTCTCTACATGGGTATGATCTAAATATGTTTTTACTAATGAACTATGAAGCACGGGCAAGTTTTATATTGTTTTCAATCAAAAATCATGTCTTTAGTTTTAAGGAATTAAAAAAAGCCCATTGATGAGAAGTTCAAGAAAGATGAGATTTGTGATGAATGTATGATTATGATGAGATGTTGGTGATGAAAATATATTTTCAAGCTACCCATGTTTATAATCATGTTTTCATGAATTGAGTATTTTCAAGCATGAGAAAGTATCGGGTAATGCCCACATGTTCATGTATGATTTTATGATTTCTGAATTAAGCTTACCACATGGTTTTGAGCAAAGACTCCCAATTATCTTTCAATTTATGGTATGGTTTGAGTTAAGGCTTCTCATATGAATGATTTCATATTTGAGATGTCTTTCATTATCGAGCTTCACAATTGACAATGGTAAGCTTTGTTGAAGAACGATGGAGAGCATATGCATAATTTTGGGAATAGTGTCTAGCACCAGTAGGCTAAGGGTCGATCACTCCTATGCCACAAATATATGTGCTAAATGTAGGCTTATACTTATATATATATTACTTATGGACTTCCATTGTGAGCTATTCCCACTTATTGGGACACGAGCTTGATATCGATATCGTATCGTTCCTAGCCCCTCAAGTAAGCTTTGGGTGGCTCTACCCACTTGAGTGTGATAGTTGGGACCACGTAAGCTCTATCGTTGTATGTCGGTTAATTGACGAGTCTCTCATTGTTCCTCATGATTTCAATTATGCATGTTTATCATTCATATGAGATTTATATATATATATAATGTGTGTATATATATATATATGTTCTAAAGCAGGTTTGACTCAGTGTTCATTTTTACTCGTGACTATCTGATTTTAGCTTTGAGTTAATCGATTCAATTATGATGTTATGTTATGTTATGATGATATTATGATTTCATAAAGAATGCATGCAATCCCTACTCTTAGATTCTTATTGTTTATGTTTTACATTATGCATGTCTTTAAATGATTTTACTTATTTAAGCAGTTTTACTTAGTCTGTATACTCGGTACATTCCACGTATTGACAGCATACTCTATGATGTATCATTTTATGATACAAGACTCGGCTCTAAGGCTCAAACCCATTCATAGTTAGTCTTCAGAGTTAGCATCTTATGTTTTTGGTGAATCCTCATCTCCCAAGGACTAGACTCATTTGGATTTCCTCCATGTATTTTCAGTTTCATCTATATTGATCTAGTTGGGGCCTTGTCCCTTCAACTCGTCATGTTTAGAGGCTTTTCAGAAAAAGGATATATTCAGCTTCAAATTGAGTATTTTGTTGTTATGTTTAATTTAGAGTTTTGCTAAGATTATTATGTTGATTCTTCAGTTTTAGTAATTGAGTTAGATGTATATTCATGCCATGGGTCGACTTGGAGTCTCTCGGGGCTCTTTGTCCCATGTTGCGATCCGGGCCTCCGTTCGGGTCGTGATAAACTTGGTATCAGAGTCATAGGTTTGAAGTGTCTTAGGGTGTCTGAAAGCCGCGTTGAGTAGATTCTTTTTCATTGGTGTGAAGCACGCCACACTTATGACGAAGAGGCTACAAGACAATTAGGAAATGTTCCCTTCTTTCATGATCTATGTCGTGCAATGAAATGTCTCCTTATCTTTTTAATTCGTGCTATTCACGATTACAGAATCATGGCTCCCCAAGGAGTAAATGGTAAGAGGAATGGGAATGGAGAAGGCCATGAGGATGGTAACAGAAACGGGCACCAGTAGGCCCCACAAGTCTAGGAGCACCATGCAATGGAGCCGGTTGCCCATGCTGAGTTTCAGGAAACTATTCAGATGCTCGCGTAGGAATTGACCGCTCAGGTCAACCAGCAGGAAGTTGTGCATGTTCCACAAAATGACAATGTGGTGGCGGCTCGAGTTAGGGATTTCTTGAGAATGAACCCGCCATAGTTCCTCAAGTCAAAAGAAGAAGAGGACCCGCATGAGTTCATTGATGAGATTGTAAATATCACCCAAGTCATGGGGGTGAATGGAGTTGAGTGTGCAGAGTTGGCCTCATACCAGTTGAAAGGGGTCGCACACATCTAGTTTCGATAATGGAAAGATAGTAGGGCTGTCGAAGAAGGTCCTGTCACTTGGGAAGAGTTCCATGTTACATTCTTAGATCGATTCTTCCCTCGTGAGATGAGGGAGTTGAAGGCAGTTGAGTTCGTAAATCTGAAGAAAGGGAGGATGACGGTGCAGGAGTACGCCCTTGAGTTCACTCGCCTATAGAGGTACGCCTTGGAGTAAGTGGCTGATCAGAGGGCGCGCTTGAGTAGGTTCGTTCATGGAATGGAAGGCTATTTGGACAAGGATTGTAGGACCGCCATGCTCCATCAGGATATGGATTTCCCTCAGATAGTTTTGTAGGCCCAACAGATGGAGGCGCATATGAGAGAGAGAGAGGCGAAGAGGGCCAGGACTGGTAGCTGTGGATTTTCTCAGACAAGGTCTGATGGTGGGCACGGACAGCAAACCCACCAGAGATCTTCAGCCCCAACATCTTCAGCGTTGAGTGTTCCATCTAGGCCTAGGCATGATCAGAAGGGGCAAGCATCAGGCTCAAGTGGTCAGAGTGGAAGACCCACAAATTCTAGTATCCCAGCTTTTTGTAGATGTGGTCGAGGACACACGGGCTAGTGCTTAGCAGGTACAGGTGCTTGTTTCGGGTGTGGAAAGCCTGGACACATTCTCATAGAATGCCCATCCACGAGACATGATCTTGATGGGGGTAGAGGCCCAGCTTTTAGTTCAACAACCCCACCTGCACGCTCAGCACATCAGGGGGCATCTACCAGCACAGGTGGCGGTCAGCGCCAAAATAGACTCTATGCCTTAGCATCTTGCCAGGTACATGAGGTCTCTCCAGATCTAGTCACTAGTATGTTACGAGTTTTCCATCTTGATGTATATGCTTTGTTAGTTTTGGGGGCTACCTTGTCTTTTGTGACACCTTATGTGGCTAGTAGCTTCGGAGTCAGTCTCGAAGTCTTGTCAGTACCCTTCTTAGTTTCTACTCTAGTAGATGAGTCAGTTGTATCTAGACGGGTGTACAGAAGTTTCCCGGTATCAGTCCTTCATAAAGTCACCTCAGCAGATTTGATAGAGTTAGCCATGACTGATTTCGATGTTATCCTTGGCATGGATTGGCTATTTGCATGTTATGCCTCATTTAATTGTAGAACCCGGGCAGTAGAGTTTAGATTTCTGGGTGAGCTAGTCTTAGAGTTGAAGGGTAGTTCACTTGTGCCTTTAGGTCGTTTCATTTTCTACCTTAAGGCCAGAAGGATGATTTCCAAAGATAGTGTGTACCATCTAGTTAGGGTTAAGGATGTTTAGTCCGAGACCCCGACTATCCAGACAGTTTCAGTACTATGTGGGTATCCGAAAGTCTTCGCCTTACAAATTTGCAGATGGTGGTGTTATTGTTTAGAATGGGTCAGAATCTTCATTGGTGCCATAGGTTAAGGAAAGACAAGATAAGGATCCTATCATAGTGAAGTTAAAGTAAGTTGTTCTAAATTAGAAAGTGGTGGTTTTCTCCAAAGGGGGAGATGGTGTAATCTAATATCAGGATTGATTGTGTGTTTTGGAAGTGAATGACTGGAGAGAGCAGATGTTAAGAGAGTCTCACGGCTCTCGGTATTCTATCCATCCAGGTGCTACAAATATGTACCGTGACCTACAGGAAATCTATTGGTAGAATTCTATGAAGAAGGACATAGCAGAATTTGTGGCCAAGTGTCCGAACTGTCAGCAGGTGAACGTTGAGCATCAAAGATCGGGAGGTGTGCTTGAGGATGTCAATATTCCTACTTGGAAGTGGGAAGAGTTCAATATGGACTTCATTACATTGTTTCCTCTACCCATCGACAGCATGACTCTATATGGGTGATTTTAGACAGGTTGACCAAATCAGCATATTTCTAACCGGTCAAGACTACATATTCAACCAAGGACTATGCTAGACTTTACATTCGGGAGTTAGTCCAGTTGCATGGGGTTTCATTGTCCGTCATCTCAGATAGGGGTACTCAGTTCACCTCTCAATTTTGGAGGTTATTTCAGAAAGGTCTTGGTATTCAGGTGAAGCTTAGCACAACTTTTCACCCACAGACAGATGGTAAGGCTGAGTAGACCATCTAGACTTTTGAGGATATGTTGAGAGTGTGTGTGATTGATTTCAATGGTATTTGGGATGATCTCTTGCCACTCATTGAGTTTTCTTACAGCAACAGTTACGATTTCAACATTAGATGGCTCCATTTGAGGTCTTTATAGGCAGAGGTGTAGATCACCTATCGGATGGTTCAAGTTAGGTGAGACTATGTTGATAGGGATAGATTTAGTCTATGAGGATATAGAGAAGGTTCAATTTATTAGACAAAGGCTAAAAATAGCTTAGAGTCGGCAGAAATCCTATGCGGATGTTAGGCGGAGAGAGCTTGAGTTTGAGATAGATGATTGGATGTTCTTGAAAGTGTCTCCCATGAAGGGATCTATATGGTTTGGCAAAAAGGGGAAGCTTAGTCCCCGATATGTGGGTCCTTATAGGATTCACGTGTTGGAAATGTGGCTTATGAGTTGGAGCTACCAGTGGAGTTAGCATCAGTGCATCCAGTTTTCCATGTATCCTTGCTAAAAAAGTGCATTGGCGATCAAGCTCTAGTTGTCCTGGTAAAGAGAATTGGTGTGAAGGACAGCCTTTCCGATTGAGATCCTTGATCGTCAGGTTCGGAAGTTGAGGAACAAAGAGGTAGTTTCAGTGAAGGTATTGTGGAGAGATCAGCTAGTCGAGGGAGCTACGTGGGAAGTTGAATCAGATATGATGGCTAGATACCTACATCTTTTCCCTTCCAGCTCAGTTCTAGTTTGAGGTATTAGTTTTCTCCTTAGCACTTTATTCAGTTTCATGTCAAGTTCATGTCTCTTAGTTACTTTCATGCTATATCATGCATGCATGTTTCATGAAATTAATTCAATTATGTATTTTATGTTCGAAGTCAGTCACTCCATCAGTTTCGTTCTATAGCTTTCAGTTTTGGGATTATAGTTCTTTCAATGAATGTTTCCAAGGGGGAGATATTATAACACCTCAAAAAGTCCCTAGGATCATATTCGAGACTTGTGGCAGAAAATAACAGGAAAAAATGGCACCAAGCATTGGACAAACCACTATATGAGTCATCCTATCAACCAACGACCCGTTAGTTCAGCTCGTGGTATCCAACTTCTGATAATGGTAAAAATCCATCCAGAATCGACAAGTGGATTGTATGACCCATTGCTTGATTGTACCGATCATTATTTCTAGTCGTTGAAGCAGGTTTAGAGAGTGATTCAGAGGAAGGACAGGAACTAACGAGCCAAACAACTGGCTGTGGTATGGACCAACAACCCGTCCTTCTGGTCATTGGTTTTGCCAACTTTCAATTTTATTTTGGAATTTCAGGGTATTTTGGTAAAAATCCTACACTTTTACCCCTAAGTGACATCGTATTAGGATTTCTAAAGGTTAGATTAAAGGGTTTAACTTAGCCTAATTTCTCACTCTTTTCAAAAAATCGATAGATGGATTTTCCTCTCAAGAAGAAGCTAAAGTCATCATCTCCATCTTCTAATTTTTCTCTTGGGTCTTCAACCCAAGTAAAGGAGTCATCCACCCAAGTATGTAGGGTCATGAATGGAGAAAATCCTTCCACCCTCATGCCCAATTTCATCTCTAATTCATGAATTCAAGTCTCCGAGTATGATTTATGAAAAAGCTAGGGTTAGACACAACTTTTATGAAATCTCTCATAGACTTATATGAATTCGATTCTCTTATGTTTATATCTATGATTTGTGATTATGATGCATGTTTTCTACTATAATTTCTCATGAATCTATGATTTACAAGTTATGATGATTTTTCACAAGTATGCATGATTTCACGAATTTCAAGTTTATGAATTATGGCCAACTCGAGGGCATTGTTTTCATGGCTAGTTCATGTATGTCATATATGATTACGATTATCACATTCTCTAACTAGCCCATGTAAAACTAAGTATGTTTTTTGATTATGTCTATGAGCAATATGTATACTTTTGAGAGTAGTATCTAGCACCGAGTAGGCCGAGGTTCAGCGTACCCAGGTCTCAAAACTACGTTCCACCATAGGATAAAGGGTCCTCGCCAGTAGAGAGCATCTCCTTTTCCCCTAGCCTAAAGGGTCCTAGCCAATTGAGCGTGTCTCCCTTACACTACTGGGCCTATGCTCACGAGTGATATCACGTCTTTATCGTTCTTTTCACTGGCAAGGCTTAAGATGGTTCTGCCCCCTTGAGCAAGATAGTTGGGACATCATGTGCTCATTCATGATGGTGTTGGTTATGATGAAATCTCCCACTGTTCCTTATGTTTTAAGTTATTCATGTTCAAGATTTACGATATCCTGTTATATAGTGTATTTGACCCATTAAACATTTTTATAAGCTTTTACTTATGATTTCGAGCATGTTTAACTATATGCTTTTACTTTCTAATCCTTGGATCATTGTGCTTCAGCTTATGATAAATAACTCATGTTTATGACTATCTCATGATCATGATTTTAGCACGTTGTCCTTACTATCATGTCGAATGCTTACTTTATACTCTTGGTTTCAGACTACCACTTTACTTGCATGTATTGCTTACCTTACATACCTAGTACATTTCAAGTACTGACCGCATACTTGTATTCTATATCGTATCATGATATAGGTTCGGGTGATCAGTCTCAACTCCGCCAATAGCCTTGATATCGTTTCAGCCCCGTCCCAATTTCAGTGAGTCCTTATGATCCGAGGATATTAACTTTGTTTATGTTACCTTATGTCTTTCAGTTTTCAGATATTGGCAGAGCTAGTTGGGGTGTTGTCCCATCAGCTCATCTATGATTAGAGGCTTTTCAGACCACTATGTATAGATGGTTCAGCATTTTTGACCTGTTATCTATGCTTATACTTTATGATAATCACACTTTCTCTTATGTTTTGCTCATGGTTTACTTTTGGTCAGCTTATGCTCTTAATCATGCTATGTATGTGCCATGGGTTATCTTGAGTCATTTGTGGTTCTAGGTCCTGTGTCGCGGTCTAGGATTAATGCTCTGCTCATGAGAGAATCAAAATCATAAGAGATCATGGATTTTTTATCAAATTGGGTCTAACGTTAGAAATTCATGAAAATCTTAATAGGAGACTTGAATTCATGAAATTGAGTCAGAATTGGGCATGAGGGTGGAAGAAATCCTTCATTCATGACCCTACATACCTAGCTTGAGGAGTTCGTTGACTTGATTTGGAGAACCAAGAGAATTTGAGAAGAAGAATATGAAGAAACCTAGTTTTCCTTGAGAGATGACTTCCAACTTACGATGTTTGAAGAGAATGAGGGTTAGGGCTTAGTAAAGCCCCTTAATACACCTGTTAACAAACCCCAATTGACCTCACTTAGGAGTTAAAATCTTAAAAAGTTACGGGAATACCCTTAGAAAATAGTATAAAAAACTGCCTCGTGGAACTAATGAGTTGGTAAATTTGGCTTTTACGCATGACCCTTTCCTTGATTTTCAACTCATTTAGGAAGATTTCATTCCCTCTTTCTTCTCTATGTAGGCATTTGAAGGAGACAAAGATAATGGAATATTTGAACTCAAAAATAGCTACTAAAGACATGTTTTTAACTGGTGAAATGTTGATCTAGACTTGCAAAATGCAAGTGGGACTGTTTGCACCGGCTATTCACCGGTTCTTCGCAGGTTGGCACCCACTAAATACAGTTCGAAGGGAAAGTGACCCATTTCGCTAATGGAGGGGAAAAAAGGGTCCCAAAGATCCTAGAAGCCTTCAATGGCAATTGAGGAACGTTATACACAAGAAAGTACTGATATTTATGACCCAAAATTATACACCACTCAATTCAATTCACGCAGCACATTCAATTCTAGAGAGAGAGAGAGAAAACACCATAGAATTGTAGTGATAGAATTTACTTTTCTCCTTCTTTAACCCATTTTGGGTGAATTCCGCCATTATTGTAAAACCTTGTGAAGAAATTTTATGAAGCAATATGATGAATTTTGAGGTAATTCCTCTTGGTAATTTCTCTCTCTCTCTCTCTAGATATGAGTAACTAATTTGCTAGCTAGGGGTGTGTGCATGGTGGGTTTGTAAACTTAAATAGGTATTGATTGATTGTTCTTGGATTCTAACTGCAAGTATAGATCTATGTTTTCTCCAAGTTTTAATTGTAAAAATTGAAGGTTGCAAACATTAATTTTGCTTTACTTTTCTTGCTTTTGTTTGAGAGAGAAAGGTGAGAATTGGTGAGAAGATAATAGGGAGGATTTGGAGTGTTGGTGCGTACAGTTGAGCTAGAGATAGTCAAAACCTATATTTTCACTCCATTCAAGGTTCAATTCTATATATAGCTTTATCCTTCCTCAAGCTTTTGTGGTTGGTAATTCGAATTTAGCCTTGGGGTTTGAGAAAACCCAAAGCATAAACATTCTTGTGGTTGAGAAACGAGAGAATGTGTTTTATCTACTGCTATCTATGCTAAATTTGAATCTAAGGCAATGAAGTAAATCCCATTTTAGTTGTTATCCCATCAATAGCACACCCCTAGCCATCTCACTTGTGATTGCAACAATTGGATTCCCCCTCACTTAGCTCTAAGTTAGAATTTGATATTGTTTTCCCTTTTTCCCTGATTTTTAATTTTTAAATGTTGAACAATGATGCATTATAGTTTGAATTAGTTTATAACTCTTGAACTATCCACTTAATTCCTTGTGGGATTCGATCCCGACACCCGTTGGGTATACTTGTTATGCCAATGACTGTTTACACTCTCTCCTAGCGAGTGGATTTGGACGTTATCAAAAATGAAGCTATTGCCGGGGAATTGAGTTGTGATAGCCATTAGCTATTTTTGATTCAAACGTGCTTTGCATTTTGTTTTACTTCTTGTTTTGTTTTTATTTTTGTTAATTTCTATTTGTATTATGGCATCGTAGAATGAAAAGAGGTTTATTGGTTGCAACCCTTATCGTAATGACTTGTGTCCCTATTTTGGAGGACCCTATTTGTGATAAGATTGTAAATATGTCCATAAAGGAGAGATGTGTGCACCTTCTTTCTCCTATGATGGGTATAGATGCACATTCTATGGTGGTGATGGTAGACATTGGGGTGGTTGTCCTAATGAGTTCACTTCTCGATATAGTTGCCATGATAGAAATGATTATTGTGCTCTTGAGCTTGATAGGAATGATGCCATGGAATGTGAGGGAAGAAGCACTAGATATGACCAAATGGAATACATGCTCCAAGCATTTTTTGGAGCGAGAGTCTAATTCAGAGAAGGATGTCAACTCCTCAATGCCCAAGGAATTATCCCCTCATGGAGAAAAATATAGTTCTATGAAAGAAGAAGATGAGGAGATATTGAGAAGCACAACAAGGAGGAGTAAACAATGGGGCCTAGTCCAAATTGACTCATGGAAAGAAGCTTAACATGATGATGAAGATGAGGTCAAGATGGACTATGAAGAGGTGGAGGCAAATAGCAAACCAACCAACCAACCAACCTAACTACAATGCAAGATGCCATTAGTGAAGAAGTGACACTAGAGCTCCAAAGAGAAGTCCAAAAAATTATTCTTGAGGACTCTAGTATACTTGAAAGAGAGGATGTCAAGCAAGAAGCATGATTGAGGATAGAGCGACCTAGACGGCCCTTCTATCATTTTTCAACATTGAACTTGATTGATGAGATAGAGATTGAGGCAACCGAGTCTATGGAGGATGTTGAAGAGGAAGACAAAAATAGCTTCATCTTAAAGTTTTCCATGCCATCAAGACCAAAGAACATTCCTCCCTTAAGGCCTAAGAGATGCAAGATGTAACATCTTTTGCTTGGTGCCTTTATTTTTACACCACCACCCCTCAAGAAGAGTAGAAAAATGAAAAAGAAATTAGGGGTGCAAAAAAAAAGCTCAAAATGGAGAGAAAAGTGGTGAAAGCTGAAGTAATCGAGCCACGATGTTAACTAAGGCGCTTCTTGGGAGGCAACCTAATTGCTTTTATATTCTTTTTCCTTTGTTTTTATTTACGTTATGCTTGTGTTGTCTTGATTGTGCAGGGATGGAATAGGTGTGGAATGTGGAAAATAGTGGAAGGAGCAAAATTGAGAACCCGGAGCTAGACCTGCAAAATGCAGGCAGTAATGTGCGAAATGCATGTCCAGCACCTGTGTCCACTAGACTACCTGGAAAAAAAATATGCTCAACATAGATGCATTAGTTCTAGACCTGCAAACACAGGTCCAAAAGCGTGAAGTGCAGGTTTGGCACCAATTATATGTAGAATACCTGGAAGGAAAAGGTTCAGAGGAAGTGGTTCTGCACTCCACCGGCAAAACGCATGTTCAGCTAGGTTGTACATAGTTCCAACACAAATTTATCTGTTATACCAAGGAGTTCTTTCACCCATTCCTCCTTTATTAACATCTACCTACACAAGCTCGATCAGGAGATAGGGAGGATCCGACAGAAGTACAAAATTCCGATTGTTCAGAGAATAAGATCGGTTCTATTAAGAACAGGTCGTATTGATGACCAAGAGTTCAAACTTTGTGCATCAAAGACAATGTCTTTAACTTTGTTTTAATTTTTTTTGTTGTTTTGTTGTTTTGTTGGGGGATGAAGTCTGAGTAACCCACTTGTTAGTGATGCACGATATGGCCATATGATAGCTTGGGTGACGTCATTCATAAGTATAAATCGGCATTACTTGTTAGTTAGCATTACCTTTGTAGATAGTAGTCACTAAACTCCAAGGGTTTTCTTTATACTACGATTCTTTCTCAAGGAGAAACAATTTTTTATCTTATTTTTGTGTCAAACCGGGTGACATTTTCCAATGATGGATTGAAAGGCGACTTTCTTAAGGAAAAGTGTCAAGTCTAGAGTCTATTTGAGTCTTTTGGGCACTTGTATGAAGAGGTACCACTAAAATTTCTTGCTTGGCATTGCACATGAGTTTTGAAAAGAAAAGGGGGGCGCTTAAATTTGAAAATGATCACCCTCTTGTCATGGATTATATATTCCTTGCTTGGCTTTTTGATTCGTAAACTAGCTTGTCTAAAGTCACACCCTTAATGTGATTTAGAAAGTATATGACTCCTTGGATTGTGATGCCTTGTGTGGTGAGTCCTTTGGCTTAATTCTTGTGTATGCATGATTGTCTAGAACTTGCCCTAAGTGTGATTCAAAGCGAAATTTTAGATGATGTTGCACTTAAAAAATGATCTTAGGCTTTCTTTTGATAGTCACTTCACCAAAAATGACCTCCTTGAACATCAATCTATAATAGCCAATGTTTGAGCCTCGGACCCTTTCTTGCAAACCACATTACAAGCCTAATGACCCTTTTTAATCCTCTTCTTTGGCACCCATCCTCCCTAGTTGCTACTGATGAAAGAATGAAAAATGGGGCTTAAATCTCAAGAGATGGGGAGAGATAAGGAAATGAATCGAAATGACGTAAAACCTTAAGTTTTGGGGTTGGCAAAAAAGGGAGAAATATAAAAGCTTCAATATGAAATAGCACCAAATTGTGATGAAATAAATGAAATGGTTGGTTAAAAAAAAGAGAAACCTTGAATCATTAAAAGAGACAGAATAGTTTAAAGGTGCTACCTCTTGCTAAGATGAGGCTAAATGCGGAATTCAAAGGTATTATAAGGGTGGCTCTTGCTAAACAAAAGATGAAGATGATGAACAAGGAGATATAAGGTGGAGTGATCTCAATAGTGTGATGGGATGTTAAAAGTGTTCATAAAAAGGCATTGGAGAGGTTCTAGTCACTAGAGCTAATCATTTGTCCTACCCTTACCCCTAGCCCTCATGATACCCGCGAGTCCTTAGTGATTTTGAGTGTAGCAACTCTACATTAGTGGTGAATTACATGAAGGGCAAGCCTATGGATAAATTTGTATGTACTTGAATTTATTTATGAGAGTGACCGTATTTTCCTTATCATATAATCCCTACATTTGAAATGCTTAAAATATGGGATCCTCTCTTTTTGTGAGTGGAATCACTTCCTTGGGGTACATGCTTAAAAGCATTTTCAAGTGAGAGGTATAAATGAGACAAGTGTGTAGCAAACTTTAAGGCAATACAAATTCTCTAAATTTCATCCTACGGTTCCTCATCACAACTCATTGCATGGTCCAACGAGTCATCTTGTGACTTGTTACATCAGGACTCTTTCTGTAAACACAAATAATGACTCATGACCACGAGTTGTACCATCCTACCATGACTCATGGTATGGACTCGTGGTCTGAGGGATGAAACTTCTGAGGCTTATAGCGACTCCACTAATGACTCGTCAAAATCATAACATGGCTCGTGTGATGAGTCATTCTGAGAAAATTTTAGATTTTTCTACTGGATTCTACTTAGAGTCTAAGGTCTAATCTTAGGAACTTTTGGGTTGTTACACATATTTTAGAATATTTTGGCACATGATCATAATTAATCTTGATCCACTTGGTAATAACTTCCCTTGTAATTTCTTGACCATACTAATATTAATTCTTTAAGGAAATTCACCTAGCAGATCACTTCAACCTTTACACCAGCACAACTTGGCCTTGTTTGGTTTCTTATTTCCATATTCACCTGTGATGGTTTTCCTACCATAGAGTGTAGTGAAAAAATAGATTCCTTTATGAAATAATTAGGCGGAAGAGAAGACAAGAATCAAGCCAATATAAATGGTAGTTTATTTTTTGGATCAAATAGAAGATCTCACTTTAATGTTCTCATATGATATGACCATAATCCTTGTGTAATGCAAAAAACTAGTTTCAAAACCATATTAACATAATCTTCAAAAATAGTTAATTGAATAAGAACAATCACAGTATTACATTCACCCATGATCTCTTATTGAATTAGGATTAACTTTATAGCAGTTTTACGTCTGGCCATCCATATGAAAATTTCTTAATCACTGCATATTGTAGATTTTCATAGAGAATCATCTGTCTAACTTCATATTCTTCTCATATCACCACAAATCTCCATGAAAGTACATTACTAGTTTCAATGGAAGAAAGTTCGAATAACTATTTTCTTGTGGAGTTTTAAGGGTTCAAGCATATGTTAGTTTTGGTGGGAGTGGTAGTTCATGATGAAGGCATGCTTAAAGGTGGTTGTAAGGGTCACAACCTCTATCGGAAAAAAACCTAGGTTATGAATAAGGATTTTCATCTAGGTTTAGAGAGAGAAAAATCATCCATGCTCAATCAAGAAGAAATTTAGTCAATATGATTCGGTTATTTTGGATCTTTTCTTCTAAAATTCAAAATCAAATCAAATTTATTAGTTTTTAAACTAAAACCAAACCAAATTAAAATTTTTAAATTTTTTTCCTTTCGTTTGATTTGATTTTTGGTTTGGTTTAATTTTTTGGTTTCTCATGAACACCTTAAGAGGGGAATGTAAAAACTATTTTCTTCCTGGCCACTGCATCTAATGCTAAATTCATCCTTTAATATATCATCAATAATTAATGAAATCACATGATCTAAGGTAAACATAGCTTTGATGACCTTTATGAACAAATATGGACAAGAAACTTGTAAGAAATATTCTATACAAATGGTGTAGTTGTCTTAGTATAATAATACAATAGTGAGGAAGAAAGAGAAAGGGTAGGGAGTATATGGGGTAAAAACTATGTTGAACATGTGGCAGAAGCCAAATGATTCCACGTGGAGTGAAGGTGTCGCGGATGAGGAAATATCAAGTTTGTCAAAGAATGAGTAAACAATTATTCTGGAACCATCACCCGAACCTAGAAAAGTCTGATGTGGAATAAGCTGGGTGTGTCTATTAAGGAAAAAAATGACTTATGATATGGTATCAGGATTCATCACTCGAAGTTGCAATAAAAGGGACAATGACACATAGGCATTATCTACAAGGATCCTTCTAATCATGATGGGATAGTAGATGACACATGTAATGATGTTTCTATATAATGATTTTATTGGACAATGTACTATAGGGCCATCTGGACCATTTCATTGGTCGTTCTACTCTAGTTAATATCTATAAATAGTGATGCTATTCACTTGTAAAGGGCATCAATTGATGAAAAAAGAAATACAACAGTCTCTATTGTTAGCTCTCATAAAATCTCTCTTGCTCACTTTTACTTACTGGAAACTTGCTAAGAACACAGATTCCAAATTGCCAGGACCCGAAGGCTGAGAACAAATCTTAAGCTTTTTATTAAAACTCATTGCTCTGAATCTTATCATTCTGAATATTTTATCCATCATCTTTCACACATTAATCATAGTGACATTTATCTTATTAACTCGTATAAATACCGAATTTGTGATCAAAATGTATCGTGCATCCTTGGCCTCGCTAAAAGTTCATTTTTATCAATTTCTTGGTTAAACATTTGGCACCCATCGGGGGTCTTGACAATTGCGATATTATTTTAAATCACTAATTCTACTTTCTCTAATTTGTTCAAGTTTGTTTTGTTTGTGTCAACCGAAGTAACTAATAGCAAATACAAAAACAATGGTGGAAACATATTGGGATGGTGACACCCCAATGTTACTCCTATCAGATAGTTTCATAAAGGGAATCGGCCTGCTTCTAATGACGAGGAGAAAATTGACCTAGAAATCATGGATTTGAAAGATTTGAGCACTTGAAGGGTTATGAGAGAAATACTCCTTGAAGAGGGAAACCACCGAAGGAACAGTGGCTAAATCAATTTTAATGACATCAAAGAGGTTCTAAAGGTTTTGACTGTCCAACAGAGATCTATGATGGACAATGTGGTAGCACAATACAAAAAGATGGTTGCAAAAAGTATTAACCATAATGGCATCCAACAATGTCAGAATATGCAGGCAGGTACTACCAATAATGACCATAATACGGATAGACTCAAAATCATATTGGGTTGAGAAGCCAAGAAGAAAATCCGAGATTAGAATATCAGTGGTAGAATCTTTTAGAGGGGAAATTATAATAATCTTAAAAGATGTTTTGAAAGAGTATCATGCACTCAGAAATCAAATATCAAAGGCACCCTCCTCTAAAAGGGTTGAATTCTCAAATATATGCTTAGAAATCGTACAAACCCAGTGCGACACCAAAGCCAATAGTAAAGTGGTTTCATATGCCAAATATCCCAAAGTATGATAGAATCAAGTAACCTAATGAGCATATTTTGGCATTCACAATTGTGGCCAAAGAGAATGACCAGACTAAGGATGAAATTGAATTTATCTTAATCAAAGAATTTGGAAAAAAACTTATTTGGAGGGGCTCTTGCTTGGCACGCTTTATTACCTGAAAACTCTGTTGATTCGTTATTATGCTTGAATATAAATTCATTAAGGTATATGCCAAAGGTAGGAAGGTGTAGGCCTGAAGGGCAGACATATTTAAGATCGAGCAACGCGGCTCTAATATACTCATAGATTTTGTTATTAGATTCCACAAAGAGTGGATTCTATTACCTCTGTGAATTCCTAAGAGCTAACACTGATTATTTTTCTTGGTTCTACCTAAATATCACATGTATTTCGCCGAACATAGTGGCTCACAAGTTGGAGGTGGGCCTCAATTTCCATATCGTAAGGCAAAATAAATGCACTATGTCCAAGGACATAATACAGGTTTTCAAAAGAAGAGGTAAGTCAATTTCTCAATGTTGGTTCAATTTGGAAAGTACATCACCTAGGATAGTTAGACAATGTAGTAGTTATGCTGAAAAACTTATCGAATTTAGAAATGTGTGTTGATTTGAAAGAATTGAACAAGGCTTGTCCAAATGATTTCTTTCTGGTGCCAAACATTTATCAAATGATTGATGCTAAGGCAGGGCACAAAATAATGATTTTTCTCGATGCATACGCCGAATATAAGTAAATATAGATAGATCTAGAGGATCAAGCAAATATCTCTTTAATCACTAACTTTGGCTCATATTATTACAATGTAATGCCTTTTGGTATGAAAAAATGCAAGTGGCACTTATCAAAGACTCTTAAACAAAATTTTTGAGGAACAAATTGCTAAAACTATGAAAGTCTATATTGATGACATGCTTGTAAAGTCTTTAAATGCAAGGGATGACTTGAGCCATTTGAAGGAGATCTTTGATGTCCTAAGGAAACACAACATGAAACTCAATCGAAAAAAATATGCTTTCGATATCGAATTTAGTAAATTCCTTGGATTTCTCTTGTTAACTAGAAGCATCAAGATAAATCTAGATAAGATAAAAGTCATCAAAGAGATACCAGACATACTCAATGGTGTTAAGGTAGTTTAGAGGCTCATTGGTCATGTGAAAGCCCTTAGCAGGTTCATCTTAAGGTCATCGAAAAATTTCTATCATTTCTTCTCATTACTACAAAGGAAGAACCAATTCGAATGGACCCCCAATGTTAGCAGGGATTGCAAGACCTAAAAGTATATTTGACCAGCCCTCTTTTGCAAAATCACTCAATGGAGATAGTTTCTTCTTCACCTGGCGGTGGTTGAAGTTGCGGTTAGTGTTATTTTAACCAGAGAGAAAAAAGGTACATGATGTCCAATTTACTATGTCAACAAAATATTAGCAAGTATCGAAACTCCAATATTTGCATTTGGAAAAGTTGGCCTTAGGCCTTGTGGTGGCTACTCAGAAGTTGAGGTTGTATTTTCAAAGCCACCTAATAGTTGTATTAAAATCTTTGTGATATGTTCTTTACAAGACCGAACTATCAGGTAGAAAGGAAAAATAGGCGGTAGAATTAAGTGAATTTGCTATTAAATATCGGCCTCAAAATTCCATTAAATCCCATTTCCTCATCGATTTTGTGGTTGATTTCAACCCAAAGATTATACAAGAAGTTGAAAAGGAGACCATCTTGGTCTACAGGAACTTGTACAGCATATGGAATTTATTCACGAATGACACTTCTAATATGAAGGGTGCCAGACTTGGCTTAGTCCTTACTACCTCGACGGGAGAAAAGCTCAGGCAAATTATCAATTGTGTGTGACTTACTAACAATGAGGTCGAGTATGCGACCGTTCTTGCAAGTATCAAATCATCTTGAGGTCTCGTATCTGACACCATCAAAGTCAAATATGAAGCAAATACGAGGAGATTACGAAGCTAAAGATGAAAGTATACAAAAGTATCCCAAAAAAGTTTAAGCAGTAATTTGTCGATTAAAAGATTAGAATATAACACAAATACCTAGAGAGAAGAACATAGAAGCAGATGTTTTAGCTCATCTCGGGTCGTTGGCTAAACTGGATGATTCCAACACTGGATAGATAGTGAGTTTGCTATATTCGGTATTAGAAGCACCTATCCATAGAGATGTTAATTTGACAAGCATGGTTTTGGAATGGAAAAATGATTTTGTTAAATACTAAAAGAGTGGTGAAATGTCGACTGATCGAAAGGCCTTTCGTACACTTAAGATGAGAGCAACAGGTAATTCCTTATTTATGGAAGCTTATATATAAGATTATTTTTGGGTCCATTAGCAAGATGCTTTGGCTTGGGAGAGGTTAGTTACATTATAAGGGAAGTTCACAAGGGAATGTGCATTAATCACTCCAAGGCTGAGTCCTTAGTGAAGAAGCTAATCAAAGTCTGATATTATTGGCCCTTAATGGAAGATGATTCCAGGGCGTTCATAAGAAAATATGACAAATGTCAAATAAATGCCTAAATGGTTCACTGACCAACGAAATTTCTACACCCAGTCATTTCCTTTGGCTCTTCATGTAATAAGGGATGGACATTATTGGACCATTGCCATCGACCCCAGAATAGGTTAAAAAATTTAGTTATGATTGGCTATTTTTATAAGTGGATTGAAGTAGATGCTTATTATAATAATTTGTGTACAAGAAGTGATAGATTTCAAATGAGATCACTGTCGCTCTAAAATACCAAAATAAATTGCATGTGATAATGGCCCACAATTCATCATCTCCAAAGTCACTAAATTCCTTGAAGGGTTGAAGATCAAAAGGATCACATCTTCTCCTAATCATCCAAATGCCAATGGACAAGTAGAATCAACTAAAAAATAGTGATGGTTAGCCTTAAAAAGAGACTAGAAAGTGCTAAAGGCAATTGGGTTGATGTTTCCTCGGGATGCTTTAGGCACACTACATTAGTCACAAATCTAGTATCAGAGGAACCCCTTTCTCACTTGTATATGAATTGAATGTCTTGATATCTGTAGCGATCGAAGAGTCTACTTTAAGGTTTGAACATGCCAACAAAGCTGAAAACAACGAAGCCATGACTATACAATTGGATCTGCTTGAAGAGCGTTGGGGATGCCATCAATTTGAATAGCATCCCAAACACAAAGAATTGAAAGATACTACAATCGGAGGACCAAACTCCGATACTATAAATGTGGAGACTAAGTCCTTGAAAAGTCACTTTTAACACTCGAGATTCGAATGCAAGAAAGATTCACCCAAATTGGGAAGGCTCGTATAAAGTTATTAGTATATTCGGTAAAGGAGCACACTAGTTGGAAAACTTGGATAGAGCCTTGTAAAAACAACTAGAATATGAGACACTAGAAGCGGTATTATTGCTAAAAGGAGGTAACAATGAGGTAACTGAGGTCAAGGAAATATGCGCTACACTTTTTTCCTTAGCACAGTTTTTATCTCAATTGGGTTTTTTGGCAAGCTTTGTAATGAGGTAGCAACAAGCATATTATGAACTCAAAGCAATTGATGTCGCCCAAGCGCACGCAAGCATACGTGGTCGTCAAGTAATATAGAACAATGAAGCCCCGATTATCGATCCCTCATATACTTGTTAGATCAATCATTTTAATGTTACTTTTTTATTTCGCTATTCTAACTAAATACAAATGGAGAATGGTTTGGAGAATTAAACTACTAAAAACTTGAAATGTAAAATCAACTAAAGACTAAGATCGTTGCAAACTTGTTTGTACTTCAAATGATGATGAAAATCTAGGGAATTGGCACTTTCGTTTCAGGTTGAGTTTTCAAGATGTGATTATGCTAGATTGATTCTTCCTAAGGTTTCTTGTTGCAAGTTACTATCCCATTTCTTTCCACTCTCCTGAGCATCCAAGAACTATGTTATGAACCCTAACTATATCCCTATGGTCGCAGGAGAAACATGAAACGACAATTATACCTACTTATATTTTAACTAAACAGGATTGAAAGATATATCCATATCCTCATCAAAAACATCTAACCTCCAACCAATGGGCCAAAGGATCTTCGAATTCCTGTTTTAAATTTACTTTTAATCCTTTCAGTTCCCACTCCCAAGTTCAACTAAAAGCCAAATATTACACGCCAGAATTTTTTTTGATGATTATTTGATGGTTATATGTCATATTAAGGGAATTATGGGTCATATGTTGTCCGTAGGTGAAGAGGGAAACATGTGCAAAGGGAAAAGCGAAGAGTATGTAAAGTTTGTAAATAAGAGTCAACTTTAGATGGACATATCTCCAAATATATAATGATTCATAGGTCCTATAGCCTATAAAATGAAAGATATTTGAGTCTAGTTTACAGTGAAAAAAACCGCTCATCAATTGGAGTTCGTAGTAAAAAGTTATGCTCGTTTGAAGACAGCACCGTCGGCTAGAAAAGCGCCCATGCGCGCGGGCGCCGAGACAGGTAGGCAGCAGGCGCGCGCGCACGCGAGGGCACGTCGCGCGGGCGCCGCACGCGGTCACCGCCCAGCCTACCTATATGAAGTAATTTTGAGCTAAAAAGCTCATTTCTACTCCGTTTCACCTCTCTTTTTTTTCAAAATTTGCAGAATTAAGAGCTATATCCAATGGTGAAAAGATATCCCAGGTAAGAAACTTCACTCTTGTCTCTTTTTAGATTTGAAAAGAGAACCTTGGAAGGAAGTCATGACTTGTTGTTGTCTTGTGGTTGATTGTAGTATTGTTGCGTCTTTATATGATTCTAGGAAGATGAAACGGTAGGAGTTTACTCCTACTTTAGCTGATAACATCTCTAAGAAAGGGTAATTAATTCCCTTTTTGATTTCTTTAAGTTTATGAGGTTATAACTTGGAGAATGTTTTAGTATTGTGTTGTTGTTTCTTTGTGTGTTTTTGTGGCATGTTGCT
>JACEIK010002046.1:85124-98888 GCA_018107945.1 Datura stramonium | reverse complement strand
TTAGTCCAGTCCCTGTGGGATCGATACTTGGCTTACTTGAGCCATTTTACTACTTGTTCGACCACGTGCACTTGCGTGTAGTCATCCAAAAGACACCGAAGACCAGCCAGCAGCGCACTGGCCAGCGCAGCGCGCCAGGCCTGCTGGCACCTTGAGAGGCGCGACGCGCTAGGCCCCCTGCCTCAATGGTAGGCGCGGCGCGGGGCAAGGTTGGCGCGATAGGGGGCGCACCGCACACCCCCTACCACAGCCCTAATACATATAAATAGTCCTTTAGTTCAATTTTAAGTTCATTTTCTAAGTAACCCACGACCAAACTTGAGAGAATACGAGGAAATTAATTAATTTTCATCCGATTACGCTACCAAATGCTGTAGAAGCTCCGATTAACTTTGGGTATTGAAGTTTAAGACCATTGAGAGCATCGCTATAGAGTTATTTTCACTAAATTTGTCTGGCGAACCTTTGTGCCACCGAGCCAAAGTTATCAGAATTGCGTCAAACTAGTTTCTATACGATCACAAGCTTCAAGTAAGCATTTTTCCCTTTTAGACTTTCGATAAATAACGAGTCTTTGACCGTTTTCTGTTAAGTTGAAATATAGTTAATATTTATATATAAAGTTTTCCTTTTTGCCGAATTTAGTGTTAAAACTAGCCCTATTCTCCCAATAACACGTTTCTAGATGGGAAGAGCTGTTGAATACGAATCGGAACTTGCCAGCTAATCAGGAAATGGCGATCGAGGTATGTTAAGGCTATCCTTTCGGCAAGTTAGTTCCTATAACATTTTAGCTTAGTCTAAATCCCAGTGAGGGAATCAGAAGTACGTTAATCATGAATAGTTGTTGTTATTAGCTGAGACTAGTATTCTACGCCTTTTTTGGGATTTGACTTGCCCACATAGCCCTCCATGACCAACCCAGGGTTACTAGCTGTGTCGACGCCCGCCAGGGGCGAGATGACGTCGCTCCAGAAAGAGCGGCATGTCGTCCGCGAGGGAGAAGATGGGGTCCAAGTCCTCATAGAGTCTATTCCATAGCTGGACTATTACACATACGCCGTAACGGCACCATACCCCCAACGAGCCTGGTGCCCGAGGTGCAGATATCAAGAGTCCACTGGACTCAGACACAGCTACAGTCAGGGGCCGAGCGGGCTCAGTTGCAGACCTAGGGGACTGGTAGGACGGCTATAGTTACCAGTTGACCCATTATGACCTTGTTAGGGGTATATAGATTGAAGTGTCCTCACCAGGGCTTATGGGGGCCCAAGTGGGTTGTTCTTTGCTGGTTGTACCTTCCAGCTTATGGGGGCCAGGTAAGGCTCTTGTTTTCTTTAGTTATTGATAGACTAGATAATAGAGAATCCAGCTACTCAGATATGACTCCTATCCCTTTTCTTTAAGTCATTTTTCAGTTCCATCTTTTATATTCAGTTATTTACAGTTATTGTCTTACATACTCGGTACATGTTGTACTAATGCCCTTTTGGGACGCTGCATTACTTGCCTGCAGGTACGGATAGACGAGGAGCAGATCCCTCTTAGCTTCCAGCCAAGATTAGCAGAAGAGTCGGCTCCTGTCCTCCGGAGCTTATAAATAGAAGGTTTACTATTTTGATTGTATAGTTTATGGGTAGGTTGGGGCCTTGTCCCGACCATTGTATTACTCTTAGAGGCTTGCAGATTATTTCTATTTTCCTGTTGTTAGCTGTCGTTGGCCGTATGGGGCCCGTATGTGTTATATCTCGTGTGTTGGCCGCATAGGGCCCTCTTTAGCTGATACTTTGTGACCTTGTCGGCTATAGCTTAGTTTAGCACCGGATTTAAGTTTCAGTCATAACTAGACATCATGGTGGCCTTGTACGCCCGCATAGGACTCCCTGTTGTTATGTGTTTCTTGGTAGCTGTTTCCCTGTGACAGGTGGCAATAAGGCCTTGTCGGCCGGGGGCTGTGTTTATAGACGAGATATAGCCCGTTATTTTTTTTATTTTAAAGTTAGTATTAGCCCTGCACTAGGAGTGTTTAGGCTTAGTCAGCTCAATCAGATCTCAGTAGGGCACCAAGTGCCAGTCATATCTCCTAAGGTGGGGCGTGACATCTGATGACACTCGGATGGTTCCTTCCTCCCTCAAAGATGAGGCGACAGTCTTTTGCCCTTATCAGCTAGCAAGGCTTGATCAATCTTTGGTATTTTGGGGAGGGGGCATCGAAAGCCAAAGCACGCCTTCAATGATAGTGCTCGATTTTGCGTCCCGCTTGAGGACCTGACACGAAAGAGCTTGTGTCTCCTCTAGAGAAATTGGGACTCTGTTGGTCTGCGCCTTGGAGGAACCCTTCGGAAGACCTGCAACAACAAATGGTTTAAGTTAAAATAGAATACCTGGTCCGAATAAACAAAAGATAGGAACAAATGGTTACCGTGATTTTTTCCCTTCCGCCCTTTAGAGCTGACAATAGGTTTCCACGTCCTCCCATGGAAAATTAAAATGTTCAAGATACTTCGAACACATTCCCTAACGGGAGTATCCTCAAACGATGTCCACTTGGGAGCTGAGTAATAGACTTACAATCGAAGTTAGTCGTAGCGTGAAAGAGTTAAAAGAAGAAAGCCAAAAAAAGAAAAATTCACTAATGGAAAAACTTACAAACAAGATTCTTTCGGGATCAGAATGCACAGAACTAAATCCTCTGTTGATACCATGACGAATCTTTCCATCTAGTCCCATCATAATCGCCATAGAGGCTAGATCGAATGATCTTCTTATTCCGATAAGTCAAGCTCAATATCCCCCTCCCCGAAATAAGCGAGGAGAGTAAAGAATGATGAGATGGTCTTAAGGAGAAAGGATGGTCAGCTTCGTCCGCCAAATATCGAAGGTAGCTTACGGCTCTCCATACAAAGGACAAACGTGGGCCAAACAAATCCAGTAAGTCGGGCAAAGTTGCAGAATAATCATGTCAATGGACAAAGAACCGAAATCGAGTGTAAAAGAATAAGTATATATGTAGGAGTGGTCCAATTTGTGAAAAATTTACATTCTCAAGCATTTTGGGGAGTAGATGCGGACTTTCCATATAGGCCATCCACAATCAGTTTGTACAATTGGAAGGTGAGCCTTGGTGATCAATGATACATACTCACTATTTTTTTCGATCATCCTAGTAGAAGGGGCTCGAGCCTTGAAATCATTTTGGAGGTTTCAAAATTTTGGAACTATCATGTCTAGGTAGGCTCGGGAGGAGGAACCTCGGACCTTTTTCCTTTCTTTGACCTGGCTGCGATCAAAGAAGACGAATTGGGCCGATTAACATTATTAGAAGAAGACATGTTTAAAGAAGAAGAATATTTGAAGAAAGATGCAATTTTGAAGAAGAAAGACATTTGAAGATTCAAGAATATGATGAACTGAGAGATTAGAAATTGAAGAGAAGAAATGCTAACATGGCAAAGTGATAAAAAGTGGAGGCAAAATATTATTTATAGAGAAAAAGACTATCATGACCTTGATAAATGTAATATTCCTAGACCACGGGTTGGACAATGCGTGGCAACTCGTATTTAATATGATGAGAGAGACACTCTTTCGTCCATCATAGGACGTTTCAAGTACTTTTCCCGACTAGAGAAGTTTTTTGTTTTTTTTTTTCCGCCTAAGGAAGGTCTTGGTAACTCTTCCGCTTCCTAAATACTTCATGATAAGTATACAAAAATCAAAGGACTATCTATATAAGGGTAAAAATTATATGAACACATGGCGGAAGTCAAATGATGTCATGTAGAGTGAAGGTATCGTTGATGAAGAGATATCAAGTTTGTCAAAGGAAGAGTAAACAAGTTTCGAACATCACCTGGAGCTAAGAAAGCCTGATGTAGAATAAGTCGAGTGAAGTTGTTAATCATAATTCGATATCATGATTTATGGCTCAAAGTTGGAATGAAAGAGATAGTAACACGTAGTAAAAAATCTCTCAAATCACGATGAATAATAGCTAACACGTGTAACGATACTATACGAACAAAATGATTTCATTGGGCAATGTATTGTAAAGCCCATGTGGAGCCATTTCGTTAATCATTATCCTCTAGCTAATATTTATAAATAGTAGCACTTAAAACAAAGGACATCAGTGGGTGAAGAAAGCAATACAATAATAGACCGTATATGTTAGCAATAAAAAGTCCCTTGCTAACTTGTACTTAGCGAAAGCTTGCTAAGAACACACATTTCAAATAGCAAAGACCCAAAGGCTGCAAACAATTTATATTAAAACTCATTGCTCTGAATCTTATTAAAACCCATTTCTCTAAATCTCATTGCTCTGAATATTTTATCCTATCATCTTTCATACATTAATCACAGTAATATTTATCTTGGTAACTCGGTATAAATATAGAATTCATAAATCAAAACATATAGCGTGTCCTTGACCTAACTATAAATTCAATTATATCGATTTTTTGATAAACACAAGACCCATATTGTGCTTTTAAATAGAATACACGCCCACGCATTTCCAACATGCATGCAAAGAATGAACCTATAACACTAGTAAACATAAGAAGACAAGTAATCATTATCATGCTGCCGCAGATTTCTTATCCTCATCGTCATAGATATTCAAAGCCTGAAGCAACTTTGGCCATGACTCTGGAATTCCTCCAGGGAGATCAAACTCTAACAGCTTCCCCCGCATGCGATAAAAGTCCTCCACCGGTTGGCTCTGCAGGAACAACAAAATACCCAAGCATTTAGTAAGTTAAAATTATGAATATGTGAATGTACCACGGTAGATAACTGACAATTATGTTTGTACTTACCTTGTCCTAAAACAAATCAGAATCTTTGGGAGAAAAAGAACCCCAATTACAGGAAATACAACTTCAGGAAGAGCAACAATAGATTAGTAACCACTGCACAAAGAAATGTACAGCCTGAGAAAAGAGACTACTTTGGAAGGATCACATGCAAGAGCAGCTCCAGCGCAATCCAACCAATCAACTATACTTTAAAACCCCAAACTAGTTGAGATCGGCTAAAAAAGGACAGGAAAAAGAATCTACGGAAAAAGAGTATCTCGATGCCACACTTGAGTGTATACAGATGTCAAAAACAGTGATTATCTTTCTATTTTACGTACTACAAGAAATGATTAAATTTGAGTAAATGGCTCGATGAACTGCTTGCAAAAGACCTCATAATTGCTCAGAATTTTTATTTCTTGAGTTGTGAATGGCACAGATTTTTGTTGTCTATGGAAGTGTCACGAGGTTGTGATGTAAGGAATAGGGTCTATTCACCACTCAACTACATGAATAGAACACTTGCACAATATGAGAAATGATAAATAAGAGAAAAGTAGATCAATACCATTTCATGGTAGATGCGGAGGCGCTCCTTCACCACATTTTCAGTGTCATCAGACCGCATAATAAGTTTGGTTTCACAATGCAGAGGAGGAAGAAGGGGAGGCATGTACATTCTAGTTTTGCCATCTTCACCCTTCATATCAATGCATGCAACATTGTAATTGCCTGCACACTCGCTACAAGTCCTTCTTCCTAAGCACTTAGCAATCAACGCATCTTCCCGAAGCTTCAGATTAATCACCACGTCGATGTCTGTCACACCCTCTAGGATTTCCTAAATAACCAAATAACACATAACAGGATCAGAGAAAATGTAGTCTATCTTGTTAAAGGAGGAGAAGAAATTGATTAATTTCAGTGCACAAAGCAGCTTAGCCACAAAGAGAGGACAGCACACAAGCATGAAATACTTATACTTATTGATAATTCATCGCTTGGACCTGTACACATGTCAGATCTGTTTCATCTCTAGATCCAATTACAGAGGAAACAAACTTCCAAATATAGGAAACAAAAAAGTTAAACGCCAGAGAGTAAGGTGAACCCAACAAAGTCCGAATATATAACTAATTTAACCTTCAAACACTAGACCATAAGTTTCAAGGTTTGCTCATGGATTCTAATTTGTTACCAGATTTTCGCAATCATATCAGCAATTCTGATGGCAACAAAGATATGACCCGAGACCAGCCTCAGCCAAAAACAACAGAAATTTGGGGAGCAATGGGTCCACATTGTAGTATGAAAAAGCAGAAGAGATTGAGAAGACATACAGGTCCATGACACCAAATGAAGTTGACTTTTATTAAGCTGGAAAAAGCAAGTAATAGAAGAGACATGGCCGGGAAAGAAATGCAGGGGAATGCTTGTGTTGGGAACTTTTGGTCCCAAGGACAGAAAATAAAGATGATCCTCTAAACTGGTGGAGAGACTCAAGCAAGCAGCCCTAGTATAGGAAACCTTATTTCACTAGTGAAGAGTGAAAACTGAAGAAATCAATGTCTTGACTTTGCACAAAAAAAAGTCAAAAGGATAATTAAGTCTGGCCTTACCTCTACTTTACACATTACAGCCTCCTGAAGTCTCAGTAAATTATTACATTAATCTTCATCAGAGGTCAAATTTTTCCCTTCAGATAATCGATTCAAACTTTGTGCATCAACCACAAAACAAATCATTAGGACAGCATAAAGATTTTCTCCTTAGGCATACACAACTAAGGGATATCAACTCTAGTGTCACCAACAGTTTCACCCTACCCCTGGGGGAAAGAGGATAGTCATGTTCCTGACTTCCTTTCTTCTTCTTTTTTTTTTTTTGGAAGAAAAGGAGTGGGGTTAAACAAGAATATAAAACTCTTTGATTGAGATGCAGGTTTCACCCCTATATTCTGAAATAGAATTGTTTTATGCTAAGTCAAATAGAAGTTTCAAACACACTTAAGCTCTACATCCTTTCAATGAGTTTTTCACATCACAGTCATGGCACATGTGTGAACATCCAGAATTTCTCTCAACATATGAAGTGCAGCAGCCAACAAAAATTATTGTATAAGAAAATTATCCTAGTGACAAGATTTGCAGTCCTGCATTAGGCAGCAAGTTGACTACATCCTCAAATAGTTCATCTTTCTACCTTCTGATGAGTTGATACCCTGCCATGAAGATATCGGCAGCTTCCACAAAAATTTAGAAATTGGTCTCTAACACCACAAACATTGGTGCAGCAATCAATAATACAGACAACATAATATCACATAAAGCATCAAGACACAAAAGATTGGTTAAGAACCATTAGCAAAATTTCACCAAATAAAGAAGTTAAGCTTTTTGTTTTTTACGATAAAATAAAGAAGTTGAGCTTCTAACTAAAATATATGATATAATAGCCCTAACAGTCCAAGAAAACCCTAAAGTTGTGACTATTAAAATCACTACCACAATACATGAGCTACATCACATGAGCCTTTCAAAACTGAAGTATCCGCAATCAAATTGCTATTAAAGCTAAAACACAAGAAAAAAGCTCCCAAACTAGTTAACATTGATAACAAAGTGATACTCCAAATCCTTGTTCATAACTACTATAGCAAGGACATTTAGTTCTTATATTGTACTTTGCCTGTGGTCACATACCAGTCATACAAAGGTAGAGAAGCAAATAATAAACCCATGCATCAAAGGCTAATTTTTTTTGATCAGATGAGAATTAGAATGTATCATCAACATTGTACATTCCATCCTTACTACCAGGAGAAAGTTCTCTAGGCCCTGGAGAAAAACTATTAGTTTTATAATTGTAAGCAAAATTTCCAGCTGATGCTCATTAGAGGAGTAGTGACACAACCTTTTATGACAGTCAAACATTCAAAGCGTGTGCATGATGCTCAATTAAGTTGAGGCAATTGTGGATGATCTGAGAGCTAATTAAAGCCTTTTAACTAGGTACATCTGAGAAGAGGTTAATGTTAGTAAAGACTACCCAGTTATGAAAAACCTAGTGACGGCATAATTAGAACTTTCAAGGCCATTACTTGCATGACATACAAGAAAATAATAAGCAATATCAAAAAGTTTCTAGTAGCAATTGAAGAGAACATATAAGATGATGTACATGGCTGTTCAAGCACGCCACAAATTTTGAAATTAATTGCAAGAAGTTGAAGACTATTTAATCATGGTCAATGTTTCACAAGGTCTCTCTCCCAACTATCAGGTGTCACTAGAAGAAATCAAGATACAACTAATAAGACGCACTTAGGCCAGATATTTGCTCTTATTAGCTCAAGCATTTACTCTTATCTCCACAAATTTCATCTATAAGAACATAAGAATTGGCTGAAATATCTGGTGAAAAAATTATGCAGTTCAGAGTTTTGCTCTTCACAGAAACTTTGACTAAAATACAAATAAAAAGTTATCTCATGTAAGATGAAGTATTATCTGCTCTAGTAAGGATCTAATCACCTCAAATTAGAGCTTAATTCTCAGACATCACAGTCTATTGAGAGAACCATATTGACCTTTGTTGTTGATTTCAATCTTTTGTACTTTATTCATTCATTTCGTACAACAGCATATTCAACCTGGTCTTGAGCAAGTGGCATTCCAATTGCAGGTCCAGCCATAACCATTAACCTGTTATAGTAATGCATCCTCGCTAGTTGTGGAATAGTCCTCAAGAATTGATATACAACGTTAATATATTATCTTGCTAAGTTATATTCATACCAAGCCTCGGTATGCCAGATACCAGACTGTGAAAGAAAATATTGGCCTATTAAAGTAGATAGATGTGCATGATTAAGTCCCACTCAATAGGTGCAAACATCAAATTAAATAATACACACATGTAAGAAATATGATAATGGCACGTGTATGTATAGAAGTGTGCGTGTGTGTGTTGTATGCATATGTATATCTAAGGATTTCATTTAGATTAGTAAACTATTCCCTAGAAAAGGCTGGGAAGTATTTATTCAGCAAGCGCAACAATCAATCTAGACAAGGGTAAATGTGCTTTTGCAACTAGTAACAAATAACTGCTCACCGCCTGCCGTATAGTTCGAGGAAATCCATCAAGAATAAATCCTGTTTCACCCTTAGATTCTCCAGCTTCAAGACGCTTGGATAGCAAATCTATTACAATTTCATCTGAAATTAATTGCCCTTGGTTAACAATATCCGCAAGCTGCACAGAAGGCACAAAATAAGTTTAGAGAAAAAATTAGTAGACAACTTAAAGGAGAAAAGCACAGTGGAGCAAATGAAGAGCATAATCAACAAAGTTGATAAATAAAATTTCAGATTCTCACATTTAAGCTTAGGAATTAGCCTTGCCTTCAACCTATCAAAGAAGCAATTATTTTATTACAAAATTCAAAAAGCACTAAAGCAGAAATATGAACACGTAAATATTTAATAGAAATTAAGATGGATGGATATATCAACTTAGAAATAATAATATCCGAAGAAAGATGCAAGTAGCACATATAGAGGAGATAACGAGAGAAGACAACATGATGGTCAAATCATGGCCTACGTACTTCAAATTGAACAGATTGTTGGCGTAACACTATGATGATTGAAGGTATTACAAAAAGTTGAGGTAGACCTAAAATCACATGGAGCAAAGTCGTCTCGGGAACACCTACAATCTCTTGAAATCTAAGTGTATTTATCAAAGAGTATATACAATGGAAGCAAAGATCAGTATAAGCAATACAACTAGTTGGAATTAAGATTAACTGGCTGTTGGTACTTACATTAGAACCAATGTCTGTCAATACGCCTTTTTAGTTTGGTTAAAAGTTTATACTCCAGTGTAGGGACAAATGTGATAATTGAAATTTAGAGAATCTCTATTCTTGGAGAACCACTAGTTACTTTGAAATAAAATTCACTAAGCAATGAAATACGGACCCAAAAAAATAAAAAATGGAACCACTAGTTTAGGGGTGAGTCATTACAATTACCATTGTAGTATTGGTAGTGACTATTTTTCAAGAGAACTTCATGCGAAAGCAACAAGATATTCAGTCAAAAAGATTTTTCTTGATTTCATTTATTGTCCAAATAAGATACAAAAGTAGTTACTATTTGAACATCAAGAACTTTTCAAATAATAATCCTTTTTAAACATTCTCTTAAAACATTTGCATTGTCCAAAGTCAGGGAAATCAATTACAACAACGACATAAGCAGTGAAATCCCAATTGGGATCTGAGGAGGGTGGTTCATATGCAACCTTATAGAGGTTTTTTTTGATAGACCGTCGGCACAAGTAAAGCATAACCAAAAACAAAAGGAAAAGAATATCCAATAAAAAATACCAATAGCACCAACAAATAATATGATAACCGAAGAAAAGGAAACAACAGGTAATAATAAATCGACGTACAAGATAGTAAGAGAGTAATAATAATAATACTGACAAGGAAAACTAGGCTATGTCAACTACTTACTAACCTTCTATCCTAATTCTCGACCTCCATATCCTCCTTTACAGCCGGGTCCTCGATAAGCTATAAGTGTGTCATGTCCTGTCTAATCACCTCCCCCAATACCTTTTTAGCCTATCTCTACTTCTCCTCAAACCCACTATCTCTACCTCTCCTCAAACCCATCATAGCCAACCTCTCATACCTCCTCACTGGGACATCTATGCATCTCCCCTTTACATGTCCAAACAATCTCAGTCTTGCTTCCCTCATCTTGTCCCCAATCCCACCTTCTCTCGAATATCTTCATTCATAATCTTTTCTCTCCTAGTATGCCCACGCACCTATCTCAGTATCCTCGTCTCCGCTATTTCATCTTCTAAATCGCGAGTTCTTGAGCTTCCAACACTCCAACCATACAACAGAGTTGGTCTAACAACCACTTTATAAAACTTACATTTAAGTATTGCTGGCGCATGCTTATCACACTAGACAGTGGATGTGAGCCTCCATTTCATCCACCCCGCTCCAATACAATGTTTAACATCATCTTCACTCTCCTCATTTCCTTGGATTATTGACCCAAGATACTTGAATGTTCCTCTCTTGGAGATGACTTGCATATCAATCCTCACTTTCACATCTACCCGCGGGTAACATCACTGAGCTTACACTCTAAGTACTTTGTCTTAGTCCTGCTCAACCTAAACCTTTAGACTCTAGGGTCTATCTTCAAACCTCCAGTTTATCGTCAACCTTGCTACATGTCTCTTCAATCAATACTTTGTCATTAGGCATAAAACATGACACCTTTCCTTGGATATGCAACGTCAATACATCAATTACCAAAGAAAATAAAAATGAAAAAAACGTCGATCCCTGGTACAACCCCGTCACGACTAAAAAGTGCTCCGAGTCTTCTCCTGTGTCTTGGCTCCATCATACATGGCCTTAACCACCCTAATGTAAGCTCCAGGTACTTCTTTAGCCTCCAAACATCTCCATAACCCCCTAGGAACTATGTCGTATGCTTCCTTTAGGCCAACGAGTTTATCCTCCTCTCCTCATACTGCTTCACTAATCTCCTTATGAGATGAAGATTTCTATAGTTGAACGCCCGACATGAATTGAAATTGGCTCTCAGCAATACACACCCTCATCTCCACCATTCTCTCCCAAACTTTCATAGTGTATCTTAGCAATTTGATACCCCTAAGATTGTTGCAATTCTAAATATCATCCCTGTTCTTGTACAACAAGTTCATTGTGCTCCACCTCCATTCTTCGGGCAATTTTGACATACTAAGAATGACATTGAACAACCCCGTCAGCCACTAATACCTGCATCCGACGCTCTTCCAAAATTCCATCGAGATCTCATTAGGCCCGATAGCACTCCCCTTCCTCATCTTACGAATAACCTCCTTAAGCTCCTCAAACCTAATATCCCTATTGCCCTCCTCTTTCTATTTGCCCTCTTGTAATATAAGCAACCTTCTTGGTTTCCACTTATCCTAAGACTGCTCCATTCCACCACCAATCACCCCAATATCTACCAGTGCTGCCCCTCGAAACCCTAACACATCTCTAGTTAGTTCTCTAATGCAATGCTTAAAGTGATTCAAATAAGATTACTTTGACTTTTAAGAAAGACAGTCTTTTTATATGGTAAAAGACCTAATATGTACATTTGAAAGAGAGAACACCATATTTATCTCTCACAACATTGACAAATGTATCTCTCACACCACTAATACAAGCATACTTGTAACTGCTTGCTCTATTATTTAATTATTGCATAACTTTATAAGATGCCATAAGAGTTGTTGCAACATTTTCATTGGCTCATGGGTACTATATATTATTACATAACTACAGCTTTTAATTTACAGTTTGAGTAAGCTTGAAATTATATCAAACTTCCTAAAAATAAGTCATGAACAAAAAAGTTAGGGCTGCAAGGGAGGAGGGACAAAAGAATTGAATATTTCTACCGAACTCTCCTAAAAGAGGAGAAAATATAAATACTTTTAGCCAAGACTTTCATGAACAAAATTGGGCCAGACAAAGAGAGCTTTTGTATTAAATTACCTTCTGCTGTCTGTAAGAAAGTTTCCAGTCTAATAAATCAAACGACAATCGAATTGCAGCAAATCTCCAACTTAACCCTTACTTGGTCAGTCATTTTGGAATCCTTTATGTGCATCATGGTCCTTATATTAAAAGATCAGTCATTTGAAATTTTCAATTGATATATACACATACACATCAAATCCAGTAGATGTTTGCATTTGGAGTGGAGGAAAATGATATCCCTTAGGAAATGATTGTCTTGATCAATTTCCAGTGTTTGGTTATGTACACGAGTAGGTGATATGTAGTAACTGTCCAGAGGTAGAACAAGGTATGAGATTAATAGTTTTGTGATACATTTAGGTATTAAAAGTTGATAACATGTTGAATGTAACAAGTAAAGTTGAATAAGAGTTGATATAATTTTGGGTATTAAAAGTTGATAACATGTTGAATGAGAAAAGGTAAAATTGAATAAGATTAAGATATCCGAAAAAGAAAATGACTTGCCATTTTCCCAGTTATGGTGGAAATATATTCCTTGGAAAGAACATTTTGAAGATTTTAGGGTTAAAAAAAACATTTTCCGTTATACCAAACATATGGAAATCCGTCTTGAACTAGGCAAAAGATGGGAACTTTGCCATTCCATCAGTTAAATTCAGAGATACAGATAAAATTGATCAAAGACACTACAACAAAGGAAGCTATAATTTAATAGAAACCTGAAACTATGCAGAAAGAAATGCTAAATAGATACACCAGAATGTTATATGGGGCAAAAAAAAACGAAAGGAAGCCAACAAAATTACATGAGAAGTTAGACCTGTGAGGCAAGAGGGCCATGAGAGGAGAGTTCTTGACGGACGAGATCACCAGTGGCTATGTGGGGTACGCCAAGAAGCTTAGAAAGTCGAGCTGCATACGTCCCTTTTCCAACACCAGGGCAACCCAGGAACACCCACCGGACATTTCTGCCCTTAGCTTCACGACAACTCGCCGGAGATACAGCAGCTGGAGGTACTTTAAGGTTGTTTTCGAAGGGTTTGTAACAAAAACCCCGGGTTAAATTGGTGGCTCTACATCGCCATCTTACCACTGCACGGCTCCAAACCGCCATAGTGAATGAACAAACCCAGGAAGAATCAGATACACGGATTAAGGAGTGAGAGATAAAGAAAAGAGTTATCGAAAAAAGGGAACTTGGAGAGAGTAATGGGATCTTTAACCCTTTTCTGGCTTTTTGGGGTTAATGATTGAATTGAACTGAGAGTCTTTGTGGAAAGGAAAAGAGGGAAATGAAACACGTTGGGTGGGGGAAGGGAAAGGGAAAGGGAAGTGGATATGGGGTTTGACAATAGGAACCGCCGACCATGAAAG
>JACEIK010002046.1:40018-51626 GCA_018107945.1 Datura stramonium | reverse complement strand
ATTCAATTTTTGGGTGGGTTAATTTAATTGAGATGGATTTTAATTTGGTGGGATCAGTAAATAACGTGGACCTTTAACTGGAGGTCACGTGTCCCATCCTGGTATCTTAAATCGGTTGTTTGAGTCGTTAATATATAGTGGCACAAATAGACACTTTGAGTTACGACGGTAGCATAAATGAGCCAAACTATTAACGGATGACATTGATGAGCCATTTCTAATAATTCGATAACATATTTGAGCTTTTTCCTTAAAATATATACACTTAAATGTACAATGTGATGCATAAGATATACAGTACATGTATTCACCCAACATACACCAGGCATACACTAGATATATATCATACATACATTAAACATAAATCCATTCCACCTTCAAAGCGCTACCACAATCCATCATCACTTAAATAAAAATAGAAAAAGAAATTATTGGATCTTTAATCTATTCTTGTTTTTTCGCCAAAATTATTTCGTTGGATCAAGATTGTCGAAGAAATTAATAATTTTTCAAATGCGTGGACAAACTCTTCAAAGCAAGTAATCGGTTTTCAATATATATTTCTGACTAAAATTTTCGAAGCAAAGGAAGAATAAGAGATGTTGTTCAGGGTTCTAAGCTCCAAATAATAATCCTCAACCGATGTTAGAAGAATTGAAGGGAAATAGAAAATTGAAAGATTGCAAGGGATTTGATATACCAAAATTGAAACCTTTCAAAGGATATTTATTTCTTAAACTTGCTATATCTTGAAAGAAATTATTATGTTTACTTAAAAGTCACTGTAAATATGATATTAGAAGTAATATTTTGCCATACAGTAAAAATTATTTAAGAAATTAGATTGGTTGATGGTTTCAGATTCTAGTACTCAATCGATTCAGCTCATTTTAACGTATTTATTTGAGTGTCTGGTAGATTAAGATGTCAAAAACTATTTATTTTCATAAGCCCTTTTATCAAAATAGCTTTACAAAAAAGTATTTTTGAAAAGAAGTATTTTGTGTTTGGTTAATTTATTTGAACAATATATTTTTTTTAGTATTTAATAAGCAAATTGTGTTTTACTGATTTTTTTTTTTTAAAAAAAGTGCTTTTAAATATTAAATTACAAAAAAAAGACAAGCAGCAATGCACATTTACTATTAAAATTATTTTTTGGAAAAAAAGTTATTCTAATTATCTATTATGAAAGATTTTAATTAAATTAAAATATATTAAACTATTCAATCAATATAATTTATAGATAAATCAAAAAACATTTTAGATATTTGTATAATATTAACCTTTTTTTAACAAACATATACACAAAACAATAAAAATAAAATTATATGAAATGCATGAATGTTAATATTAAGAATCAAAAGAAAAGGAAATAAGATGTTCTAAAATTATCTCTGAGAATTTTTTTGCAGCAAGATCATTATTTTCTTTGTTATGAAACTAATTAGTAACTTGATGTTTATTACTTTTAGAAATAAATTCTCATGTTATTTTGATTATGTAGAATAACTCTCCACCTTATTCATGATCTCAAATGAGCTAAATGACATATTCATGGCAATTATTTGTATCTCTCAGTGTAATCTTATAAATTGCGACATTGACTCTCTCATCGTATATACTTGAAGACTTGAAAAACTTGGAAGAAATGAGAAAATCAATATATTCTCAACATGAAAAACTTGGAAGAAATGAGAAAATCAATATATTCTCTTCTCTTGTCTTTCTCTGTATGTTTTGTTTATATTTCTTGTCTTATCTTCTTAGTTTTATAACACATTATCAACCCGAGACTAAAAAACTAAAGATATGAATTTAGAATTATCCTCTGCTAAGGCTTCAAAATGCATTTGGTCTAGCCACATATCATCGTTCTTTGGATTGTTTGATTTTCTTAATACGTACGTATAATTATATATATCAAAATTTATGTGAACTTATGCATAAAGCACACAAGAAGGAATAATTTGTGCTTATTTTTTGTTTTCGTTAACATATTGTATGTTAACAACTTTTCTTTGTTAAAAAAATATATATATAACAACTTTGGCACTTAAGTAGTAATTAATTCAACAATCACTTTTTTTTATCGGATGTCCCCGAAGGTACAATTCAACAATCACAAAGTTCGTCCATCTATATACATAGATATTAGTATTTTCATATTTCATATGTCTTCTTGAAATTTAATTCACTATGCATATAATTATAGAGTAATAATATTTTTAACTGCTCACAGGTGAGTCTTATTATACTATTGGTTGAGGGTAAGACGGTGAATTCAAATCATATTACATCAAGAGAATAAGATATCGGATTAGAATCGTGATGTATCATGATAATAAGATGTTGGGTTCATGTCCCATCGAATGATGACCTAAAACATCTTTGTATTGGTATGACGTTGGGTTCAAGTCCCTATGCACTATATTAATGATATAATGATGATTAAGACAAAGTAATATATTTTTGATGAAAAATCATGAAACCCACCTAATTGATTTGATTTATTCTCTTACCAATGCATAATATGTATGAACGAAGACAAGTGGTTGAATATATGAATATGGACCTGAAGGGACAAAATAACAATAGTCACGTTGTGGTAAATTATAAAAGAAAAAATATTATGGGTTCTCAAAATGGTCCTTCAAATTGTAAAAGTAATTTTTTATCATCAGTATGGTATGAAAAGGCATTGGACATGCGATTTTTGTGCGACCTAATTTGATAAACATTATAAATCCTCCATCAAAAGGAATACAAACTAGAGTGTACTTGACCTCTCAAAGTGATATTGAGGTGGATCATATGAATATGATAAATGTCAAGACATGACCAAGAGATTACAATAAAAGTTTATATGTTACGCACGTACAAATGATTATAGTCTATTTCTTGAAGAGAATGTGACTTGTGTAAGCATCGTAAACGCTCAATAATTTTTTAAAGTAAATGTGTCAAAATGCGATAAAACTAATAAATAATGACGTGCTCTGTATGATTAGATGAATATCACACCTCACCTCTACCAGAGGTTTGAGAGCAAAAAAAAAGTATTTTGGTACAAAGGTCTTTGGTCAAGTACTTTTAGTACATCACAAATATTGTAGCATGTCTTATAATGAACTAAAGAAGAGTAAAAACAAGATATCATTCTTGCCTATAAAGGTTTTGACCGTAACCAAAATGAATATTATTGTGTGCTTGTATGAATTTTTCATTGGTTGCACACATATGATACACCAAAAAATAGAATTTTGCCAAGCCTTATAAAAAATTATTAAAGGCAAAAGCAAAGCAAGAAATGTATCTTGCCTATAATAATTTTGACCATGACAATAATATTATTTTCTTCTTAAAAGAAGATATTCACCATGCACATGGTGTTATGAAATTATTTAAAATATTGGAATCTAATATGTTACTACCGGAGGAATGAAATTATTTAAAATATTGGGGTTGTAGTAAATCTCAAAAAAAACTTATTAAGTTTTAAAGACATTGATCAAAAATAAATTATTAGAAAATTATAAATTATGGGAAGATTCAATATCTTTATATTAGTACAATCAAAGCGGGTTATAAATATTTACATTAAAGGTTACCCGTTCTTTTTTCTTATTTGTAGTACACAAATATGGACATGATGATAGAATCACATGTGAAAATACACTAGAAGTTTATTGGAAAAAAAATCAGTTGGCATGATCATTGACCGTTCCGGTTCAAATGTGATGCGAAAATAATTGAGAATCCATGTGGTTATATATTGAAGAAATATACAATTTTTTGTGAATTCTCTTGTGCTGCTTGTTCTCATGAATTGTTCATTCTACCAGCTAAGGTTGGGATCGATCCCCTGATTTTTGAAATATATGAAAAGGTGAATATAGGTCCCTTCACCTGTCCTGTAGACAGTTTACGACTATATGATTTTAATAGATGCATCCTTGATGTGGTCACATATGTGCTTATTATCAATTTGCAATTTGTTTTTGGCAAGGTTGTTTGCTTAAGTTATCAATTAAGAGCATAACTTCAAACTATAAAATTATGTTGATAATGTTGGTGTATATCTAAATTGGTTTAGCAGAAATTATGTCTCCAATTTTAGCTAAACCATTAATTGAGAAGAAACCTTTTAAATAAAATTTGGTGTGAGATGTGTTTATTTAACATATAGAACACTCGTAGGCATCAAGCCACAAAGCTCCCCTATCTCAATTGATTTAGGATCATGAAATAAATAATTCCCATCTAAAATTTTGAATGTGCAGGATATGATTCAATTACTCCACCATGCACAAAGATGGGTCTTCAAATAAGGTTGGGGGCGAATGTTAGATATTCTAATATTAGAGGGGAGAGATGATTAGCAGTTGAAAATTATATGTGGGATGAATTATCTTGATCCTCTTTAAAAAATAGTGAATTTGAAGTTTAAGAGATAATTCATTTGTAAAATATTGCAAGTCAATCACCCAATGTATTTATTGACCCTGTGTAATAATTCAGCTGTAAATGTTCAAATAAAAAAGTCTTTGAAGAACAGAGTTTATGGTACGCCTGAAATGTGATAGACCAGTTGGTTCCAAAGGTAAAACTCCTTGAAGAAGGAGATGACCAAATGATCAATATGGTCATAATATTGAGGTAAGTGTTTTGAAGAGTACCACGACATAATACTTCATAAAATCTTAAAAAAGGTTCAGGTATCTAAAAATAATAAAAAATAAAAAGAACCCGATAAATTATACCACAGTGGAACCTATATCAAATGACCGTCGACGGTATCTTTGATATAATGGAGCATTCAAAATTGTAAATAGTAACGAGTATCTTGAATTAAAATTTGTCAAAAAGTGTAAACCGAAAAATGATTGGCCAAATAAAAATACACAATTCAAGTATACTTTATTTCACTTGGAAAAGTGATGTTTTGGATAGTGCTAAAATCAAGGTATAATGTTAGTCAGGTACAAATGAGTTCTTGCGTGAAAGTAAATGAAAAAAAATTGTAAGATTTAAAGTACTACAACTTGTGTCTTGTGACATAAATTTTTTTTTGAGGAACTCCTAACATTATTATATGGAGATGTGTTCTCTTGTGGTGAATGCAATGAAGTTTTTTTAGTCTAGCAATAAATGAAAAACTTGAATCTGTATGATAAAATTATTTTCATGTCTAGATAGACAATATAAAAATTATTTGAAAATCCTTGAAGGATTTAAAAGGTTTTAAATCGATTCTATTGAGTACTCTAATGGTTGTAAGCTCACTTAACATAAAGAAAGATCAATATATATTGATCTCATGAAAATGGTTAGAAAGTAGCATGTCTTGATGCAATTGATGCACTTATGTATCCTGATATTTTACTATCCATGAGATAATATTTTATTAATGTACAGATAAAATATAGCTTCAGTTTTACTCATAAAGGCACCGGAGTGATTCAAATATTAATATAAATTTATTTATTAAAATCAATTTTATCAAAGTTTATTGGTTATGAAAGTGCAGAGAAATTTTTTGATCTATATAGTTTGATCTCAAGAAAGTTATCTGTTTGCATTGGTAGTACTGTCATATTATGTTATTCTACAAGACAATCTATTTTATTATCATGTAATTGAAGTATCCGTCACTTGGTTGTTGCTGCGAACAAGTAAAATGTGCAATTTGTATATGACAATGAGGTCACGAACAAAGTGATTATCAAGAATGTATTTGGCTGAGTCCAAAGACTCAACATATCCAATAAACAAGAAACTGATATCTTGGGATGAGTTCAAGAATACAACATCTTCAAATGTGATTTGGTCACAATAACACTGCTAATACCAATATTTTGAAAGCTGATTTATAATATTGAAAGATATCATCTACAAGATTAAGTGATTTTTAATCAGGGGAGTATAATTTGCATTGTAATTATTTCTTAGACAAGATTTTTTCCAACTGAATTTTCCTAGCAAGTTTTTTAATGAGGCAGTTACCAATTCTTATTACAAGATATGTGAACGTTTTTTCCTTCACTGAAATTTTTTAGTAAAATTTTCATGAGACATATTGTCTATCAAGGCATGAACATCCAAGAGAGAGTTGTAGAAAATACAATACATAAAGGAGATAGAGAAGCTGAAAGCTGTTTATATATTTCGTGTGTTTTGCTAGTGATAAAATGCCCTTTTTATAGGCAATATAGGTGTACAAATTTTGATCATCCTGTGATCATTAGAGTCCTACTCAACTATTATAACATACATAGTATGTGATATAATCATACTCAATGACAAAGTCCTACTCGACTATTATTATATATACAGTATGTGATATAATCATACTCATTCACAAAGTCTTAATACTTGTGCTATACACAGTCCTAACACATAACTAAACTCCAACACTTTCCTAGTTGACTAACAATTCTAAGTCTCCAACACTTTCCCTCAAGCTAGTAAGAGGAGGAACATCCACTCTTAGCTTGCTTCGAAATCCTGTAAATTGCTGTTTGGTCAATGCTTTAGTGTGAATGTCAGCTAATTGATCCTGAGATCTAACAAAGTGAGTGATGATCTGGGTTGTAGCCACCTTTTTCCTAACAAAATAGTAATCCATCTCAATATAATTTGTTTTGGCATGAAGAACAGGATTCATGGTCATGTATAGAGCATTTAGATTTTCATAAAAACAGTATTAGCGTTATGGAGAGTGATATGCCAATGTCTTTAAGAATATAAGTTATCCATGTGATCTCTGCTACAATTAAAATCAGTGGCCTATACTCTGCTTCAGCACTTGATCTTGCAATTGTTTGTTGCTTTTTAAAGGTCCAGGAAATGTAGTTAGCACCTAAGTAGATTGAGTACCCTATAGTTGACCTTCTTATTGAGCACGACCTCCTCAGTCTACATTAGAGTATCCATATAGTCTTAGAGGTGAGTATATTCTGTTGATTTGTTGTTTCCTTTTTCTGTTGTCGTATACTGAATTTTGGTGCCGAGACTCGTTGGCTCAAGTTTATCTTGTTAATTGAATTATTGATTAGATGTAAGATTGGCTCGATTAAGTAAGGCACCGAATGTCGGTCAAGCCTTACTAAGTTTTGAGGTATGTCAAACTTGGTATCAAAGCAGGTTGTATCTTAGGGAGACTGTGATTTGTGTATAGTAGTGTCTTGTTTATATGTAGGTTGCATAACGTACATATAAATAGGAGGCTGCAGGACATCAAGGATTGTTACCCTTCTTTCTTGATCAAAATCATATGGTAAGTTGATGTCATATGAGTTGGTCTAGACTTATATTTTTGAATTGTGCAGAGGATGCTTATGACTCGAAGGACTAGAGTTGACCAGTGGCCAAATGTGGCAGCAAGTATGATCCTTTATCTTATTAATCGTTGGTGTCGTGTTTGTACCTTGGTAAGTCTAGATTTTTATTATTTGGGCCATTTTGTTGTGGAACCGCAGATTCTAGTTGAGTATGTAAGTATCATTGTAGTATGGAAACTCTTAGAACTTACTCATGCGTGTTATTAACATTCAAGGACGAATTCCCCTAAAGGGGGAAGGATGTAACACCCCGTATAATTTAAAAAAGATATTTGCACTTTTGAGGTAGGACTAAGAGCGCTTAATATGCTAAGAAGGATGCGTTATGTTGGGATTTAAAAGTCAAGCTAGTTGTAAAATAAAGGTCGGAAAAAATTAACGCAAATTACTTTCTTCAATTCTTTGAAATTTGGGTCAGATGTCTCAGAGATCTTCTCCCAATCTATAAGGATTTATAAGGCCTACTACCTATCAAACTAAAGGTATTTGAATCTAGTTTCTAATGCATTAAACCATTCACCAATATGACTTCATAATAGAGAGATATTCACTTTTTCACGAGACTACACAAGCAAGCACGTCCAGGTGGGTCCTTAGGTTGGTGGAGGACTACATATAGTCCCTTGGTCGGTTTTTGTCACACCCAAAAGTCTGGAGAGGCGTGATCGACATCCGACGCCGCACTAGATTGAGAGAACTCTGCCACCGAATCATAAAAAGACCTGGCTAGAACCAACTCGGGTCGGCTTACCAAACAAAAGAGATAAGGACCTGAAACATAAATAAATAACCAACTCGATAAGATAAGGTATATAAGGGCCAACAGGGCCACCCAAGACGAAAAATATATATACATAGGGCAGTTAAGACCTATCACCCCAATGCAACCACATGCAAAGTCTACGAGCCTCTAAAAAGTGTAACCGACTAGAACAGGGCCTTGCATTATGTTCACAAAACTCAAAAGAGGTAACTCCAAACAAGCTGGAGATTATCAAATTATCTGGGACTCAACTCAACCTCGAGGACCTCGATCAGCCTGACAACCAAGACCTGCAGGCATGAATGCAACGCCCCGACTAGGGTATCAACAAGAAGGTGTACCGAGTATGTAAGGCATAAACAAGAATATCAAAGGTCAATAACTAAAAAATAACTAAGAAGAGACGACGAAAGCCCAACAAAGAACAGTAAGCCTCCAACCTCACAAAACGGGGACCTCGAATGTCAAGTAACGAGCAAACTCTAAGAAAGCAAAGGTATTTGCCAAACACAATCTTATGTAAAATATTCATAATCAAATATAAGATATCAAATCAATGTTGCCTTGTCGAAATAACAATCACGGCCTTACAGGTATCCAGAATCGCGAGTATGACCCTGCTGGAAACAATCACAGACTTATAGGTATTCACAAGCCAAGGCTCAGTTTAGCCGAAAATCATCACAGACTTAAAGACTGTCGTAGATCCTTCCATGACTTCACACTAGGTATAGTAATCCAGCAACATATCAATGATTTAAGGCATACAATCCACAAATATAAACAGCCCATGCATACATAATATACTATGCTTCAAAAAATGGTTACAATTCGATCTCACGACACAATTTGACTCACCGACATACCCCTTAGGCATACAAGTCTAAAGACCCAAACAAGCTCTTCAACTAACCCAAACTTCACAGCAACAACAACTTCTTAAGAGCACGATTAAGAGTGAAGGACATACAACCTAAACAGCTCAGTCACCACAGCCAACAACCTACAAGACCAATGGAATCATGCCAACAAAAAGGATGTAAGAAGCCTCAACATACCTTGAACTTCGGCGAATCCCAAACCAGACCCAACTCGAGCTACTACCCTCAAGAACTAACTGCCTTGGAGCAGTCCTCCGACCATAAAATGTAGCTACGAGATTTGACAAGAGAAATAATATAAAATGAAGCTTAATCAACTAGTTCCTATGAATTCGTTGGCAGAATCTTAGGACAACACCTACTAATACTTATGAACTTATATCTAGGATCAACAACTAAGAATTAAAGGAGGAAAAAGCTTACCAAGCTACAAGATACGACATAACCACGAACGAACGCTACAACACGATCTAGTATGAAAATTCCACTTCTAATACTCACACCAAGATTTGGATTCAAGAATCTCTCTAAGATGCTTAGGGGTAAGGAAGGGTATATCTAAGGGAGTTTCCACCGCATCACAACTTCTGGGAAATGTTTTATGAACTAGAACCTGCCATACCTCATATATATACTTTGGAGCCACCGCCTTATTTGGTCCGCGTCGCGCACCCTATCGTAGAGAAGAAGGGGCACAACGCGCGGCTCAACACGAAGTGGGAGGATCACGATGCACAGCTTCTTGAGGACTGCCTCCGGCCTTCTTCTCCCACTTACTTGACCACGTACTCATACATTTTTCCCCATCCTTCTCTTGATGTACAATACGTAACCATACACCTAGACTCATATTTCCAAAATCTATCGACGAGGCCACTCTAATTCACGGGGCATTATAGTTTTAAGCCATGATATCCTATTTTGTAGAAATTAAGTTGGTGGAAACTATCTCCAATGGTAATTCTCCATCATCTTGATGATTTTGAGTTTGAATTCATGATCCAAATAATTTCCTAAGATAGATCGTAGAATCTATCATGTTGCTCATCTTCTTATCGTATTTTCGTGGGGTTTGGTGGTTGTTTCATAGGAGCTAGCTAGGTAAGTGTTCTTCATCCTTAATATTCACCTACATATCATAGATATGGACTCATGGTGTTGATATATTCTCATATTGAAGTTTTTATAATTGATTCCATAGAAATTTTATCATATACATTTTTGTACATCTTTTCTTTACTGGATAGATGTTGTATCGGGGCTTGTGATTGAGCTTCTGTTCGTGGAAGTATTGTGGTACCTCGGAAGCTAGAGGTTTGCTAATTTCTTCGTTGTCAAGTATAAGGTATGTTAAGATTTGTTTCTATCTCTTTTCAGCATATTTCCATTCGATTCCATATCATTGGCATTATCGTGCATTGTGGGTTGTTTTATAGCCTTTAAATCATACTTTTACTCCTATATTGAATTGCTGGTTTATGGTGGTATTTGGAGTCGAGTATATAGCTTGGGTTGAAGTATCAATAGGTGTATGTATTTTGATGGCATGTTGGCGAGTCGGTTGAACCCGTGAACTTGGGATTGTGTTATGAGGATCAGATGGTAGATATTGTTAGTTATTATGGGTTGTTTTGTATGCTTGTTTATATTCATATGACTTGTTTCTGTATATTTGTTGCTTGAGTCACCTTTGAGGCTTTTCAAAAACCTATATGGTTGTGAAAATATCCAATAAAGTCGAGCCTCGGATTGTGAGAGGACCTGTAAGACTTTGAGTATGTCTGGCATGGTTAAACTTGATTTGGTTAGGGCTGGGCATAATTCAATTCAAATCGAAGAAACTGATCGAACTAAGATTTTTTTAATTTTGCTTTCGATTTTTCAATTAATTCGATCAATTTCTTTTAAATTTTAAAATTTCAGTTTTTTGGTTTGATTTTTTAATTATCAAATTTGATTAACTAAAAAACCAAATTTAATACAAATCAATTTTTCCTAAATATAATATATTGGACTAAATCCTAATATCTAATGGTTCCACAACCCATATAAATAAATACAATTAGCCCAAATTATAATACCCAACCCAAGATATAAATACCCAACTAAATCTAAGAACCTGTTTGACCATGAGAGATGAAATCATGATATGAAATCATATGAGATGAAGTTGAAGTTTTGTTTGGACATGTAATTTGAAATTCTTAAGCTGTATTTTTTTCTCATAAACATAATATCCCTATAAGTTGAAAAAACTATCAGAATTTCTCTAATTCTCATACAATTTTACAAAATAAAAATTCATAATAAAGTATAATAAACTATCACAAAGTCATTCTTAAAAAATACAATATTTATTGATCGAACTTTAGTTCAATAAAAAGTAAAATTGAACAGTGAGTTATAGTGTACTATCTTTAATATAATCCTTTGTGATAGTACGGATAATCTCCTCATATTGAGCATGCATTTCTCGATTAGATTACCAAGGAGACGAATCATCATTGTTTGAGTCATTTATTGGTTAATATCGTTAGTAACTATATTATCATGTCATATTCCATAAATATGGTTAGTATATATAAAATGCTTGACTTTTCAAACAAAATATAAACTTATGG
>JACEIK010002045.1:54682-64829 GCA_018107945.1 Datura stramonium | reverse complement strand
ATGGACACACATGCTTTCTGATAGAAGAATTTGATAAATAGGAAACGTGGAGAAACTTCTGTTCGTGTCGATTCTGGTCTCTGCTACAAATTTAAATCTTGTGCTATATAAGGAAAAATTGACTTTGGCCGCGCCTTCCACGTACCCCATAGTACTACTTAATTTAGGGCACGCTCGTATTCTGATTCTCCTTGCCGCCACCGCAGTATCCACCGTTTTATGTAAGAGCTTGTCTAAATATTCATCCTTCATACATTGTTTTTCTACATACTAATTGCATGTATTAGACGTTAGCCGTAAATTTATAGCATCATTCATTCTCTAGCAAAATATGTACGTTTTTATAATTAGTCCTGAGCTACAATGTAGTTGGTGATTTAAGTTTGTGTATAAGAGTCGAAGTTTTTGCTTTTGCCGAGCTTAACTGAAGTTTAGTTTTTTTCTTTTTTTTTGGGCGGTTTTCAGTTATTAGATACCGACTCTGGTGGAAGATAGTGGCTATTAATGGCACTTCGTTTCGAGGTGAGCTTCTTTGACTATTTTTATTTACTTCAGAGATTTTGGGTGTTTCATACTATAGAAGCTGCTAACAGCATTTAATTAGCAATTTGGAATTGTATTGTGCACTTATGAAACTGGATTGTTGAATCTTGATAAATTATAATTTGTCTTAGAATAACGAACTATTAGAGTATTGGATAGAAAGGGGTTCAAATGGTGAGGATTAATATAGCTGACCTCAACTTGGTTTGGGATTGAGGCGTAGTTGTTGTCCTAGTAAGTCTATGTTGCTTGGTGATTGGGATAAGCAATAGAACATTATTACCGCTTCTAGTGTAGTGTAATAGATTTTTTGATATGCGAATTGTAATCATCAAAAGAACGTGTTCATCATCTTAGGATTGAGAATTTGAAGTTGCAATTACTTTTACACAATAATAAGCTCGGTTAATGGAGGAGGACAAGGAAGCTAGTTTGAGCAACAAAACTTTGTCTGAAAAGGCCAGTTTTTAACCATTTCCATTTAATTTAGGAAATCTTGATGGCAATTTTACAGAGGACGTCAGCTGTTCTTTTTGACTGCAACTAATATGGCATAGCAATCTTTCTAGTCGCTCTAAGTTTTCTATCTTTGACAAAAAAATTTGCTTGTTTATTATCCCACAAAGGAACTGCTCCTAAATATTTCTGATGACAGATCCTTGGGAGATTTAATCGTGCTCGTGCAGCTCAGCTTATACTTCCTCACTATGAGTGCCAGACACCTCTTTTCATGCCTGTCGGCACTCAAGGTAAGAGTATGTTAGGAGTTAATCAACAGGAAGCTCTCTCTCTTTCTCTCTCTCCCTTAATAATTTGTTATATTGTATCGAGTCTATAGTCAAGCTCTTTAGATATTTGACAAACCATAACAATTAGAGCCAGCAATCTATTGATAACCAGTTGTTATAAGAAGTTTGAAAGTATAGGATTTAGGTCTGATTTGGTTGAAAAAGACAATGAAGTTGTCTCATATATGGTCTGGTAACTGTGTCTAGTCAAAACTATATCTCTTAACTGGGTATTGGGAGGCCGGTACATACTTTGGGTTGCTGTGTGTGGACCTAAAGAAGTTAGGTAGATTTTGAATTCCTCTATGTTATGCTGTGGACATGATCTATCAATACTTTTAATTGAGACAAGACCAATCTGTCGGGTATGATGAGAATATTTTTTGACAAATGACTTATTTCTATGAAAGATGTTTTCCCAAATAGTGTTCTCCAGTGTTTGGTTTTAGAGTTGGATCTAGTTGGCATCTAGGGATGAATTTCGTACGAAAAAATATTTTTCTACAACACTTAATCTTAAGTTAAATTGTGTTTATTTACTTTCCTTTTGAAAAAAAAAAAAGATGGCTATTGTAAATGTCCTTGAAGGAAAGGTTGAGTGTACTAACTCACTCCATGACATGTGAAATATTACAGTTTGGTTGTAACTATCAGCACTATCTTCTTGCTGTTTTTACTCGATGAAATTACCTTGTAAAAATAATTCATCTCACGAGTTGCCTAACATTATCTTTGGAAAAATCAAGTTTCCTATTTTTTAGAAAAGTCAGAAAAACATTTGTTGGCAAGATATTCTTGGAAAAATAAGTTATCTACTTTGATCAGAGTTAAAGAATTATAGTTAGTTTTTGCAACTTGGTTTTGCGCAAACTTGTTTGTTGGTTGTGGAGAAGGTTGGATTGCATCTTGCTAGATCTTTTTATCAAAGACAACCGGTGCAAGTTGGCAAGTTGGATGAAAGCTAAAATATAATTGGATCTAGTTAGCAAATTAAATTGATGCAATTATTACACTATACTGAGTTGATGGTGGGATTTTTGGCCTATACATAGAGTTTACTTCCTTCTCATTTTTCCATCAAGCTTGTATTTAAGTTCTTCAATGTTGTAACCTTTTTTTGGTATCCATGCAGACTTAGCAAAAGATAAGACACGGTGGAAGAAAAAGATCTATGTAGGAGATACTTATTAGTAGAGAATAGATTTTAGTCATCTTAGCACTTTTACTTTTACGTCCTATGTTTTTCTAGGAGTTGTTTAGCCTTTCAAAAACTTATACACGGGTAAAAAATATTAAGAACTTCTAGTACTTTTTGTTTGTTATTACTATTTTTATTAATATAATATTGGCTTGCGATGAGTTTAAATCAAGTAACATGGTCAGTGAGGATGAGTATAGCCTACTCCAACTTGTTTGGGACTGTGGCATAGTTGTTGTTTTTCTTTTGTGAATAACTTGTGTGAAATTCCTCACTGAGTGAATTTGTGAGATATGCTCTTGGATATTTTCCTTGGTAAATTTATTGTCTTTACACACTTTATATGGTGAAATTGCTCCTCCTTAACCGTGAATGTAGGCAGATTGATTGAACCTCATAAATTTCAGTGTCTTTTATCTTCTATTGCTGTTATTATCATATATTTTTCTTGTTTCAATCAGAAGTATCAATTGGTTCGGTCCGCGGCTTAAAACTCTATTTATTGTAGGTTGTACTATATAGGCCTACAGACTTTATGTTTGAAATTTTTTGTGCGAGTACTTTTCATTGGTCTTCAGATTTGTAAAAATAGAAATTTTTATTGGATTGTTGATGATATGCAATTTTTTCTCATTGTCACACATTTGGACGTTTCGTGTTCACAGGTACTATAAAGGGTTTGACCACCCACCAGCTTGAGGATATTGGTTGCCAAATAATCCTCGGAAACACATATCATTTGGCGCTACGTCCTACCTCTGAGCTCATTGATGATTTGGGGGGGCTTCATAAGTTCATGAATTGGCCGAGGGCACTACTTACTGACTCTGGGGGCTTTCAAATGGTAGCCTATCACACTTTGCTTCCTCAATGTTCACTTGAGATTCTTCTTCTTCTTCTTTTTTTTTTCTTCTTTTTTTGGGTTTGAAAAGCTATAACCATCTTTATTTAGGATGTACCAAACACATGCTCATCATGAAGTCTGTACGCCCTTGTGCCCTATTGTTTTCACTATTATACTTATGGATTTCATGCATGTCTTCTAAAATTTGCACAGCCAGTAGTTTAGTGTCTTATGAACACACATGGAATGCTTTGTTCTATATGATGTATTGTTTGACAATGAAACAATTGGTAGTTTTGAAAGCAGTAGTTGCCAAATGAGCTTAAAACCCTTCTGGTTGTAGGTCTCCTTGTTGCATTTGGCTGATATCACTGAGAAAGGTGTCACCTTTCAGGTATTCTCTTTCTACTTTCCCATTTTTGTTTTATCCTTATCTCTTCTGTTTCATGTGGTTTAATTTGTCATTTCCTTTTTGCAGTCACCGGTGGATGGAAAGCCAATGCTCCTTACACCTGAAGAGTCAATACAGATACAAGTAGGTACATTTAGGTGATGTAGATGTTCTGTTATTTATAGATCTTGTTCTATACTATGTTTGTATCTCAAAGTCATACTCCAAACAAGCAGAATGTATAATAATTCCAAACTGGTGCGATCTTCATATACATGGTAGGTAAGTCATTACAAAATTGTGTCAAGACGTATTTGCTTCTATTCTCCACAGTCCTGTTCCCTACAAGCAGATTGAGCTAGGGGCCAGGAATACCCTCTTGTTTACAGATGTTTAACTAAACTTCTGATTTTTTGATGAACTTTATGTTGCATCTCAAAGTTTCTCAACTGTATCTGCAAGCACTTAGACCTATAAACTGGTGCAACCTTTGGAAACATTATATGTCAAATCATTATGAAAATCTTGATGAAATTTGACATGCTCTAGAGGTAGTAAATAGTATAAGGATGATAAGTTGAAGATTTTATTCATTAATATCACCACGAAAGCGCTAAGATGTAAAAGAAGATTAGAGGACTGCTGCTCCTTTGTAACAAAATAAGGAGTCAACAAGTCCATAACATCCATATAATTCAAAGCGATCCCTTTACACCACTGAGTCCAAATGTGGTAGGCACAAAATCTACTCCATGAATAGAATCATATTTTCCTTTAAAACGTTACATTCGCTTTCCATCCAAGTGCTCTGTAGAATGAATGCAGCGCTGTGCTCCAAAAAGTTCAAACACTTCTTCAGCCTATGCCTGTGCCAGCTTTCCAACATCTCTTTCAATTCTTTGGCATAACCTGCATCAAAAAGATTCAAAAGCAAGTCCCACACCTGCCAGCTGAAACTGCAACGGAAAAATGGATGTGATGTCTGACACAAATTGTTACACCATCCCTGCTCTGTAAATTTTGTTAAGTAAGACATGCCTCTTAGCTGCCCTGCGAACAAACAAAGCCACTTTCAGGAGTGCTTTACTTCTCCAAAATATCTTTCAAAGCCATATTCTAACCCCTGCGACTGTATGGAATATTGTAGCATGAGCTGACTGCATTACCATTTATAGTTATAGAGAATAACATGCTTTTGGTGACTACTCCAGCGTGAGTGCCAATTATTGGTAGTTCTGTGTTCCCTGCTTATTCTTTTTTGGTCTGATAGGCTTTCCATATGGTGTACACTTGGGTTCATCCTTTGTAATTGGACAAGTTATATCATGTGATGTTGTATCTACTTCTTGTACTGCATTTACTTGTGTGTGTTCTAACTGCATAACTTCTGTTGAGCTGACAAAAGCTGTACCCGAACTTTTGCTTCTATATAATCGACTCCCAATAATACTGCTGATTAGTCGAATCGTAACTTTTCATCAGCCTGATATTTATCAGTTTTTGTTTCTTGAGATGCCCTTTCCAACTGATTGTGTTTCACTTGCTGACTTGCCCAACCCATCGCAGAACAGAATTGGTGCAGATATTATAATGGCTCTTGATGATGTTGTGAAAACTACTATCACAGGTCCAAGAATTGAAGAGGCTATGTATCGAACTCTTCGTTGGATAGACAGGTGCATAGCAGGTAATATGGTTGCGTAGGCTGTACATTTCGATGTGGTTATTTATCTTACTGAACTTTATCATTAATCACTTTCAGTGGGCAAAAGACAATCTCTATATGATTTGGGTTACGACCAGCTGTAATGTAGGGATTTTCTCTACTTCTTGTTCTGATGTTTTGCCCAGAAAGGTGGAAGGTCTATTGAGGATGGGAAGCCCAGGAAAGAGAAGAATTTGAAAACAATTGAACTGTTAGCTTTTGGTTAATTTGGCACACTCCAATGATGAAAGGACGAAATTGGCTCATTTTTAATGGTAGATGTGATAAGTTAGGTGATAGAGTTGGATGAAATTATTATTGAATGTCAAATAGTCCTAAAATATTAAGCCCCATTTGTCATGTTATGCTATCAACTAGTACTTAACCAGGGTTAATTCCAGTGAACACTTATTGACAGATAGTTGAGTAAGGTTCTCAGTGAAACTAGGATCTTTTGAAGTTTGGTTGTAATTAACTGTTTCTCAAAGTTCGATAGAGAATTTCTCTTTCTAGTGTTAAATTTAGAGTTTCTAAGCTTAAATTGCTGATGTACTTCTACCAGATTCTCATTTTGTGTTTTTCATGCTTCTCATTTGTTATTGGCAGCTCACAAGAGGCCACATGAACAGAATCTATTTGGCATAGTGCAAGGTGGCTTAGATCCCGTATTAAGGTGACTTACATTGTGGCATTCCTGTTGCTTCTAAGATTGCTTTATTGTTTACATAATTATATCTCATTTGACGAACTTGGTTGGTTTTGGTTGTTGCTATCAGGGATAAATGTGTCAGAGGTTTAGTGGAACGTAATTTGCCTGGGTATGTTCGTATTTCTGAATATGTACACTTTAATGCTTTATCATAAATGTTCATCACCTTGTATATGGAACCCTTAAAGTTTATATATATTATATACATATTCAAAGAATATAATACGCATTCTTGTTCCTCTTTTAACTTATAAAACTCAAAAGCAGCTCACCTGGACAAACCAAATTAAGATGAATTGAGGTTCAACCATCAACTGAATGAAATGACTGGGTTTACTTGTGTGACAGCTATGCTATTGGTGGTCTTGCAGGCGGTGAAGATAAAGACTCATTTTGGCGTGTCGTGGCTCAGTGTACTGCTGCACTACCTGAGCATAAACCACGATATGTAATGGTATATGTCACTCTTATGATGTTCTTTGGTAGATTTAATTTGATGCCTCTATTTTCAAATTCTCCAGTTTTATATGTCATGCCTTTTGGTTTCTGATATCTCGACTGCTGTACTCCAGGGGGTGGGTTACCCACTAGACATTGTGGTGTGCAGTGCTTTAGGTGCTGACATGTATGATTGTGTCTATCCTACTCGTACTGCTCGCTTTGGCACAGCTCTTGTACCTGAGGTAATTTTTTCTGCTCATTACCTCTGAATATTCATCACTTGATTAGTTGTGGAGATCACACATTAGGATTTTTTTGAAACTACTAGATACTAATTCTCATATTGCATGATAAGAAATCTCTAACTGCTAATATTTCAATCCAACACCAACATTTTGAGTATTCTTGATCTATATAGAAATCCTGTGTGATCTGTACAATAAGAGATAAATGATAAGCATGTTCTGGATCTAATAGTCATATAGTTTATATCATGCTGTGCTGCTCAAAGTTTTCTGATTGTGTGCATATATATAGTCTTTCCTTTTAGAAGCAACACCATTTTGACTTTTTGAGTTGAATTTGTGAACATATGCTACACTGACCTCCCTCCTCCATCCATGTGATAAAGCATTCTTGACTATGCTTTCTTTATCTGTGTTTGTGGAGACTGGTAGTTCAATGATTTGAAAATATGTGTTTTGAGAAAAACTGTTCTAATTTGTCATCTGACTTTATCTGTCTGTTGTTGATTTAAGGTTGTTTTTGTTTTCCTGGAATCTGTTCTAGAAATTTTTGTAGCAATGTTTCACAAACTTGGCACTGAAAACCAAATTCAGACAATTTATGGTGAAAATATCATCCACCCATTCATTTTGAAGGAGAATAATGCTTTTGCTCTTATTGTGGCATGACGCAGGGAGTTCTAAGACTAAAACACAAGGTGATGGCAGATGATATGCGTCCTATTGATCCCTCATGTGACTGTATGGTAAAGTGAAATAGATGATGCTTGAGTACTGATGGTCTTATTTTCAATTTATACACTGTTTGAAATACCAGTCATCTCTTGACAGGTCTGTAAAACGTATACCAGGGCTTACATTCATTGCCTTGTCACTAAAGATGCCATGGGATCTCAACTTCTGTCATATCATAACTTATACTATATGATGAAGGTACCAAACACTCGGGTTTCTAAAGATATTTTCATTTGTTTATTAGCTCAGCCATGACTTTGAGGTATTCAAATTATGCAGCTTAGCAGAGACTTACACTCGTCAATTGTTGAAGGACGGTTTCCAGAGTATGTTCACCTCTAGCTCTGAATAAATTTCCCCCTCATTATCATTAGATTTATTGACATGATCACATTTCTTGCATGTCTAGATGAATCACAGTCTCATGCTCATTTTCTGCTCTCTTATTTACCTGATCATTTTCGCATATTTGTTTTATTTGCAGATTTGTCTGCCAGTTTCTGCAGAAAATGGTAATGAACAATTCCACTCCAAACAATGATTTCAATGACTATGCACTTCTCCTGGTATATCAAAAAAAGCAATTGATGGTCACAACTTCTTTAACCTTTATCTGCCATACTACACGGCAAGACCATTATGAAGAGCTCCACCTGTTATATTTTGGCTTCTTCTCTGTCCAGCAGTTTCTTTGGTGCTGTCACAGATAGGCACTTCTATAGACCTATTTCGCTGAGTATTGCATCTTATTAGAATATTACCTGTTGACCACGTCTTCAAGGCGTTAATCACATGAAAATTGTGCTGTCCGTGCCTGTTTTTTTTACTGGTCTGTTTGGCCTGTGTCTTATATTGCTGATACAAATATTTGTTACTACAAAATTGTGGTGACATATTAAATTTGACCTGCAGTTCCCCCAAGGTGATGTTCCTGAATGGGTTTGCAATGCCATGGAGGTTGCTGGGATCGACATTTCTTCCTGCAGTGCTCCATTTTCATCGCTCCCCAGTAAAGTAGAAGATACACAAAATCAAGAAGTGAAACAGTAATTACAAACATTTAACATAGGAGATGAAGAATATAGATATACAGAATTGACGACAAGAGCAGCTTGTATTTTGTGCTAACATACTGCTTCGGGAGGACAGTCATTCAAGAAATTTTTTTAAAGAGTAACACGAAGTGTCGTTTTTTTAGTTAGTTAGGTGTCATTCTTCCTAGCTGAAAGAAATTGTTCTCTACTATATGTAGTTCTTTTATTTTGTCCCACAAAATTTTGTATTGAGCTCTGCTCTGCCAAAGGAAATAGTAAAGACCATTATTTTTCCTATTTTAAGTATGTAATTTTGCTTCATCGAAGGTTATGATTGATACTATCTGCAAATGAGTAACAGAGGAAGTCATTCTTGTTTTTCTTGATCTCAGTGATACATTAAATCCTCATTGCCTTTTTTTGGTGTCTCAACGGAGAAGGAGAAGGGTCTATCTACAATGTACTTACAGGTTAACATCGGTGTAAGAATTCATAAACTTTAAATTCCGGCACAAGCTCATTTACCGACTAAGATGATAACAAAGTGTTCCAAGTGATTGGGCAAAGTCCAAGGAAAATATTCTGTCTCATGACTTTTCGACCTAGAGCTTTGTACCGCACTTAGCAAAACAAAAGAAAGAAAGCAAAAAAAAAAAAGAAAGTTATGGCTGTGATTAGTTGTAAAGATAGAAAGAAAGAAAAAAAGTGAAACTTCAGAATTTTTGCTTAAAGTGGTGTCCAACCATATAAAAGAATTTTCTTTTAAAATGAGCTTCTGTGAGTTTAACTTTAGACATGATGCCAAGTAATTACTTTAGTGCACTCAAAGTAAGCTAAGAAAAAGAAAAAGAAAAGAAGTACAATTGGTTCACATGTCCCTAACCTTTTCTGGGTATGACAATCTATACATGTTACTACGAAGTTTGCTTTGTGAACTTCTAATTGGGATTGAAGTGTGGAAAAGTGTTGGTATAAAGTTCTTAAAACGAAAGGTGATCTAGATAAGGAGCCATAACCAAAAAAAAAAAGAAGAAGGAAAATAAAGGAGGATATACTCCAAAAAAAAAAAAATAATAAAAAAAAGGTGGAGGATATACCGAATAAATTCTTTTAAGTTGTCTGTTCGTTTATAGCGCTACTCTTTGTGTTTCAATTTGTTTCTCTTACTTTTCTTTCTAGTCTATTTTTTTTAAAAAGAATATCTCTTTCCTCTTTTGATAACTCTTTAATTTCAATTTTTCACGTGATATGTTTAAAACCACAAGATTAAAGGATATTTTAGTATATTCAACATATTTTTAATTTAAAATCACAAGATTGGAAGTTCTTCTTTACTTTTTTGAATTTTGTGTCTAATTAAAATCATACAAACGAATTGAAACGGAGGGAGTATTGATTTGAGTAACATCATGAATTCATCATACTCCCTCCGTTTCAAAATAAGTGGTGCTTTCAGCTTGAACACACCTCTTAAAAAAATATTTATTATTAGTAAAAAAAATATATTTTTACCC